>CAKAJI010000390.1:0-41883 GCA_916610255.1 Lasioglossum lativentre
TTGTAATATATCGTAATTTGTAGTGAATCATTGGAAATACCTTATAATATTTAGTAGTTTATCATTGAAAATACCTTATTATAAAACGTAATATTCTGTGTATCATTGAAAATACCTTATAATATAACGTAATATGCAGTGTATCATTGAAAATACCTTATAATATGACGTAATATGCAGTGTATCATTGAAAATACCTTATAATAAATCGTAATATGCAGTGTATCATTGAGAATACCTTATAATAAAACGTAATATGCAGTGTATCATTGAAAATACCTTATAATATAACGTAATATGCAGTGTATCATTGAAAATACATTATAATATAACGTAATATGCAGTGTATCATTGAAAATACCTTATAATATAACGTAATATGCAGTGTATCATTGAAAATACCTTATAATATAACGTAATATGCAGTGTATCATTGAAAATACCTTATAATATATGGTAATATGCAGTGTATCATTGGAAATACCTTATAATATATCGTAATTTGTAGTGTATCATTGAAAATTCCTTATAATATATGGTAATTTGTAGTGCATCAATGAAAATACCTTATAATATAACGTAATATGCAGTGTATCATTGAAAATACCTTATAATATAACGTAATATGCAGTGTATCATTGAAAATACCTTATAATATAACGTAATATGCAGTGTATCAATGAAAATACCTTATAATATATGGTAATATGCAGTGTATCATTGAAAATACCTTATAATATGACGTAATATGCAGTGTATCATTGAAAATACCTTATAATAAATCGTAATATGCAGTGTATCATTGAGAATACCTTATAATAAAACGTAATATGCAGTGTATCATTGAAAATACCTTATAATATAACGTAATATGCAGTGTATCATTGAAAATACATTATAATATAACGTAATATGCGGTGTATCATTGAAAATACCTTATAATATAACGTAATTTGTAGTGTATCATTGAAAATACCTTATAATAAAACGTAATATGCAGTGTATCATTGAAAATACCTTATAATATAACGTAATATGCAGTGTATCATTGAAAATACCTTATAATATAACGTAATATGCAGTGTATCATTGAAAATACCTTATAATATATGGTAATATGCAGTGTATCATTGGAAATACCTTATACTATATCGTAATTTGTAGTGTATCATTGAAAATACCTTATAATATATGGTAATTTGTAGTGTGTCAATGAAAATACCTTATAATATGACGTAATATTCTGTGTATCATTGAAAATACCTTATAATATAACGTAATATTCTGTGTATCATTGAAAATACATTATAATATAACGTAATATGCAGTGTATCATTGAAAATACCTTATAATATAACGTAATATGCAGTGTATCATTGGAAATACCTTATAATATATCGTAATTTTTTAGTGTATCATTGAAAATACCTAATAATATAACGTAATATGCAGTGTATCATTGGAAATACCTTATACTATATCGTAATTTGTAGTGTATCATTGAAAATACCTTATAAGATATGGTAATTTGTAGTGTATCATTGAAAATACCTTATAATATAACGTAATATGCAGTGTATCATTGAAAATACCTTAGAATATGTGGTAATTCTAGTCTATCAATGAAAATACCTTATAATATAACGTAATATGCAGTGTATCATTGAAAATACCTTATAATATAACGTAATATGCAGTGTATCATTGAAAATACCTTATAATATATAGTAGTTTATCATTGAAAATACCTTATAATATAACGTAATATTCTGTGTATCATTGAAAATACCTTATAATATAACGTAATATTCTGTGTATCATTGAAAATACATTATAATATAACGTAATATGCTGTGTATCATTGAAAATACCTTATAATATAACGTAATATGCAGTGTATCATTGGAAATACCTTATACTATATCGTAATTTGTAGTGTATCATTGAAAATACCTTATAATATATGGTAATTTGTAGTGTATCAATGAAAATACCTTATAATATAACGTAATATGCAGTGTATCATTGAAAATACCTTATAATATAACGTAATATGCGGTGTATCATTGAAAATACCTTATAATATAACGTAATTTGTAGTGTATCATTGAAAATACCTTATAATAAAACGTAATATGCAGTGTATCATTGAAAATACCTTATAATAAAACGTAATATGCATTGTATCATTGAAAATACCTTATAATATATCGTAATTTGTAGTGTATCATTGAAAATACCTTATAATATATGGTAATTTGTAGTGCATCAATGAAAATACCTTATAATATAACGTAATATGCAGTGTATCATTGAAAATACCTTATAATATAACGTAATATGCAGTGTATCATTGAAAATACCTTATAATATAACGTAATATGCAGTGTATCATTGAAAATACCTTATAATATATGGTAATATGCAGTGTATCATTGGAAATACCTTATACTATATCGTAATTTGTAGTGTATCATTGAAAATACCTTATAATATATGGTAATTTGTAGTGTATCAATGAAAATACCTTATAATATAACGTAATATTCTGTGTATCATTGAAAATACCTTATAATATAACGTAATATGCGGTGTATCATTGAAAATACCTTATAATATAACGTAATTTGTAGTGTATCATTGAAAATACCTTATAATAAAACGTAATATGCAGTGTATCATTGAAAATACCTTATAATATAACGTAATATGCAGTGTATCATTGAAAATACATTATAATATAACGTAATATGCGGTGTATCATTGAAAATACCTTATAATATAACGTAATTTGTAGTGTATCATTGAAAATACCTTATAATAAAACGTAATATGCAGTGTATCATTGAAAATACCTTATAATATAACGTAATATGCAGTGTATCATTGAAAATACCTTATAATATAACGTAATATGCAGTGTATCATTGAAAATACCTTATAATATATGGTAATATGCAGTGTATCATTGGAAATACCTTATACTATATCGTAATTTGTAGTGTATCATTGAAAATACCTTATAATATATGGTAATTTGTAGTGTGTCAATGAAAATACC
Organism: Lasioglossum lativentre; assembly: GCA_916610255.1. NCBI lineage: Eukaryota > Metazoa > Arthropoda > Insecta > Hymenoptera > Halictidae > Lasioglossum > Lasioglossum lativentre. Next base: position 3,062 of record CAKAJI010000390.1, read on the forward strand.
TTATAATATAACGTAATATTCTGTGTATCATTGAAAATACCTTATAATATAACGTAATATTCTGTGTATCATTGAAAATACATTATAATATAACGTAATATGCAGTGTATCATTGAAAATACCTTATAATATAACGTAATATGCAGTGTATCATTGGAAATACCTTATAATATATCGTAATTTTTTAGTGTATCATTGAAAATACCTAATAATATAACGTAATATGCAGTGTATCATTGGAAATACCTTATACTATATCGTAATTTGTAGTGTATCATTGAAAATACCTTATAAGATATGGTAATTTGTAGTGTATCATTGAAAATACCTTATAATATAACGTAATATGCAGTGTATCATTGAAAATACCTTAGAATATGTGGTAATTCTAGTCTATCAATGAAAATACCTTATAATATAACGTAATATGCAGTGTATCATTGAAAATACCTTATAATATAACGTAATATGCAGTGTATCATTGAAAATACCTTATAATATATAGTAGTTTATCATTGAAAATACCTTATAATATAACGTAATATTCTGTGTATCATTGAAAATACCTTATAATATAACGTAATATTCTGTGTATCATTGAAAATACATTATAATATAACGTAATATGCTGTGTATCATTGAAAATACCTTATAATATAACGTAATATGCAGTGTATCATTGGAAATACCTTATACTATATCGAAATTTTTTAGTGTATCATTGAAAATTCCTTATAATATATGGTAATTTGTAGTGTATCAATGAAAATACCTTATAATATAACGTAATATGCAGTGTATCATTGAAAATACCTTATAATATATAGTAGTTTATCATTGAAAATACCTTATAATATAACGTAATATTCTGTGTATCATTGAAAATACCTTATAATATAACGTAATATGCAGTGTATCATTGAAAATACCTTATAATATAACGTAATATGCAGTGTATCATTGAAAATACCTTGTAATATATCGTAATTTGTAGTGTATCATTGGAAATACCTTATAATATTTAGTAGTTTATCATTGAAAATACCTTATTATAAAACGTAATATGCAGTGTATCGTTGAAAATACCTTATAATATGACGTAATATGCAGTGTATCATTGAAAATACCTTATAATAAATCGTAATATGCAGTGTATCATTGAGAATACCTTATAATAAAACGTAATATGCAGTGTATCATTGAAAATACCTTATAATATAACGTAATATGCAGTGTATCATTGAAAATACATTATAATATAACGTAATATGCGGTGTATCATTGAAAATACCTTATAATATAACGTAATTTGTAGTGTATCATTGAAAATACCTTATAATAAAACGTAATATGCAGTGTATCATTGAAAATACCTTATAATAAAACGTAATATGCAGTGTATCATTGAAAATACCTTATAATATATCGTAATTTGTAGTGTATCATTGAAAATACCTTATAATATATGGTAATTTGTAGTGCATCAATGAAAATTCCTTATAATATAACGTAATATGCAGTGTATCATTGGAAATACCTTACAATATATCGTAATTTTTTAGTGTATCATTGAAAATACCTAATAATATAACGTAATATGCAGTGTATCATTGGAAATACCTTATACTATATCGTAATTTGTAGTGTATCATTGAAAATACCTTATAATAAATCGTAATATGCAGTGTATCATTGAGAATACCTTATAATAAAACGTAATATGCAGTGTATCATTGAAAATACCTTATAATATAACGTAATATGCAGTGTATCATTGAAAATACATTATAATATAACGTAATATGCGGTGTATCATTGAAAATACCTTATAATATAACGTAATTTGTAGTGTATCATTGAAAATACCTTATAATAAAACGTAATATGCAGTGTATCATTGAAAATACCTTATAATAAAACGTAATATGCAGTGTATCATTGAAAATACCTTATAATATATCGTAATTTGTAGTGTATCATTGAAAATACCTTATAATATATGGTAATTTGTAGTGCATCAATGAAAATACCTTATAATATAACGTAATATGCAGTGTATCATTGGAAATACCTTATAATATATCGTAATTTTTTAGTGTATCATTGAAAATACCTAATAATATAACGTAATATGCAGTGTATCATTGGAAATACCTTATACTATATCGTAATTTGTAGTGTATCATTGAAAATACCTTATAATAAAACGTAATATGCAGTGTATCATTGAAAATACCTTATAATATAACGTAATATGCAGTGTATCATTGAAAATACATTATAATATAACGTAATATGCGGTGTATCATTGAAAATACCTTATAATATAACGTAATTTGTAGTGTATCATTGAAAATACCTTATAATAAAACGTAATATGCAGTGTATCATTGAAAATACCTTATAATAAAACGTAATATGCAGTGTATCATTGAAAATACCTTATAATATATCGTAATTTGTAGTGTATCATTGAAAATACCTTATAATATATGGTAATTTGTAGTGCATCAATGAAAATACCTTATAATATAACGTAATATGCAGTGTATCATTGAAAATACCTTATAATATAACGTAATATGCAGTGTATCATTGAAAATACCTTATAATATAACGTAATATGCAGTGTATCATTGAAAATACCTTATAATATAACGTAATATGCAGTGTATCATTGAAAATACCTTATAATATATGGTAATATGCAGTGTATCATTGGAAATACCTTATACTATATCGTAATTTGTAGTGTATCATTGAAAATACCTTATAATATATGGTAATTTGTAGTGTGTCAATGAAAATACCTTATAATATGACGTAATATTCTGTGTATCATTGAAAATACCTTATAATATAACGTAATATTCTGTGTATCATTGAAAATACATTATAATATAACGTAATATGCAGTGTATCATTGAAAATACCTTATAATATAACGTAATATGCAGTGTATCATTGGAAATACCTTATAATATATCGTAATTTTTTAGTGTATCATTGAAAATACCTAATAATATAACGTAATATGCAGTGTATCATTGGAAATACCTTATACTATATCGTAATTTGTAGTGTATCATTGAAAATACCTTATAAGATATGGTAATTTGTAGTGTATCAATGAAAATACCTTATAATATAACGTAATATGCAGTGTATCATTGAAAATACCTTAGAATATGTGGTAATTCTAGTCTATCAATGAAAATACCTTATAATATAACGTAATATGCAGTGTATCATTGAAAATACCTTATAATATATCGTAATTTGTAGTGTATCATTGAAAATACCTTATAATATATGGTAATTTGTAGTGCATCAATGAAAATACCTTATAATATAACGTAATATGCAGTGTATCATTGAAAATACCTTATAATATAACGTAATATGCAGTGTATCATTGAAAATACCTTATAATATAACGTAATATGCAGTGTATCATTGAAAATACCTTATAATATATGGTAATATGCAGTGTATCATTGGAAATACCTTATACTATATCGTAATTTGTAGTGTATCATTGAAAATACCTTATAATATATGGTAATTTGTAGTGTGTCAATGAAAATACCTTATAATATGACGTAATATTCTGTGTATCATTGAAAATACCTTATAATATAACGTAATATGCAGTGTATCATTGGAAATACCTTATAATATATCGTAATTTTTTAGTGTATCATTGAAAATACCTAATAATATAACGTAATATGCAGTGTATCATTGGAAATACCTTATACTATATCGTAATTTGTAGTGTATCATTGAAAATACCTTATAAGATATGGTAATTTGTAGTGTATCAATGAAAATACCTTATAATATAACGTAATATGCAGTGTATCATTGAAAATACCTTAGAATATGTGGTAATTCTAGTCTATCAATGAAAATACCTTATAATATAACGTAATATGCAGTGTATCATTGAAAATACCTTATAATATAACGTAATATGCAGTGTATCATTGAAAATACCTTATAATATATAGTAGTTTATCATTGAAAATACCTTATAATATAACGTAATATTCTGTGTATCATTGAAAATACCTTATAATAAAACGTAATATGCAGTGTATCATTGAAAATACCTTATAATATATCGTAATTTGTAGTGTATCATTGAAAATACCTTACAATATATGGTAATTTGTAGTGCATCAATGAAAATACCTTATAATATAACGTAATATGCAGTGTATCATTGAAAATACCTTATAATATAACGTAATATGCAGTGTATCATTGAAAATACCTTATAATATAACGTAATATGCAGTGTATCATTGAAAATACCTTATAATATAACGTAATATGCAGTGTATCATTGAAAATACCTTATAATATAACGTAATATGCAGTGTATCATTGAAAATACCTTATAATATAACGTAATATTCTGTGTATCATTGAAAATACATTATAATATAACGTAATATGCAGTGTATCATTGAAAATACCTTATAATATAACGTAATATGCAGTGTATCATTGGAAATACCTTATAATATATCGTAATTTTTTAGTGTATCATTGAAAATACCTAATAATATAACGTAATATGCAGTGTATCATTGGAAATACCTTATACTATATCGTAATTTGTAGTGTATCATTGAAAATACCTTATAAGATATGGTAATTTGTAGTGTATCAATGAAAATACCTTATAATATAACGTAATATGCAGTGTATCATTGAAAATACCTTAGAATATGTGGTAATTCTAGTCTATCAATGAAAATACCTTATAATATAACGTAATATGCAGTGTATCATTGAAAATACCTTATAATATAACGTAATATGCAGTGTATCATTGAAAATACCTTATAATATATAGTAGTTTATCATTGAAAATACCTTATAATATAACGTAATATTCTGTGTATCATTGAAAATACCTTATAATATAACGTAATATGCAGTGTATCATTGAAAATACCTTATAATATAACGTAATATGCAGTGTATCATTGAAAATACCTTGTAATATATCGTAATTTGTAGTGTATCATTGGAAATACCTTATAATATTTAGTAGTTTATCATTGAAAATACCTTATTATAAAACGTAATATTCTGTGTATCATTGAAAATACCTTATAATATAACGTAATATGCAGTGTATCATTGAAAATACCTTATAATATAACGTAATATGCAGTGTATCATTGAAAATACATTATAATATAACGTAATATGCGGTGTATCATTGAAAATACCTTATAATATAACGTAATTTGTAGTGTATCATTGAAAATACCTTATAATAAAACGTAATATGCAGTGTATCATTGAAAATACCTTATAATATAACGTAATATGCAGTGTATCATTGAAAATACCTTATAATATAACGTAATATGCAGTGTATCATTGAAAATACCTTATAATATATGGTAATATGCAGTGTATCATTGGAAATACCTTATACTATATCGTAATTTGTAGTGTATCATTGAAAATACCTTATAATATATGGTAATTTGTAGTGTGTCAATGAAAATACCTTATAATATAACGTAATATTCTGTGTATCATTGAAAATACCTTATAATATAACGTAATATTCTGTGTATCATTGAAAATACATTATAATATAACGTAATATGCAGTGTATCATTGAAAATACCTTATAATATAACGTAATATGCAGTGTATCATTGGAAATACCTTATAATATATCGTAATTTTTTAGTGTATCATTGAAAATACCTAATAATATAACGTAATATGCAGTGTATCATTGGAAATACCTTATACTATATCGTAATTTGTAGTGTATCATTGAAAATACCTTATAATATATGGTAATTTGTAGTGTATCAATGAAAATACCTTATAATATAACGTAATATGCAGTGTATCATTGAAAATACCTTATAATATAACGTAATATGCGGTGTATCATTGAAAATACCTTATAATATAACGTAATTTGTAGTGTATCATTGAAAATACCTTATAATAAAACGTAATATGCAGTGTATCATTGAAAATACCTTATAATAAAACGTAATATGCATTGTATCATTGAAAATACCTTATAATATATCGTAATTTGTAGTGTATCATTGAAAATACCTTATAATATATGGTAATTTGTAGTGCATCAATGAAAATACCTTATAATATAACGTAATATGCAGTGTATCATTGAAAATACCTTATAATATAACGTAATATGCAGTGTATCATTGAAAATACCTTATAATATAACGTAATATGCAGTGTATCATTGAAAATACCTTATAATATATGGTAATATGCAGTGTATCATTGGAAATACCTTATAATATATCGAAATTTTTTAGTGTATCATTGAAAATTCCTTATAATATATGGTAATTTGTAGTGTATCAATGAAAATACCTTATAATATAACGTAATATGCAGTGTATCATTGAAAATACCTTATAATATATAGTAGTTTATCATTGAAAATACCTTATAATATAACGTAATATTCTGTGTATCATTGAAAATACCTTATAATATAACGTAATATGCAGTGTATCATTGAAAATACCTTATAATATAACGTAATATGCAGTGTATCATTGAAAATACCTTGTAATATATCGTAATTTGTAGTGTATCATTGGAAATACCTTATAATATTTAGTAGTTTATCATTGAAAATACCTTATTATAAAACGTAATATTCTGTGTATCATTGAAAATACCTTGTAATATAACGTAATATGCAGTGTATCGTTGAAAATACCTTATAATATGACGTAATATGCAGTGTATCATTGAAAATACCTTATAATAAATCGTAATATGCAGTGTATCATTGAGAATACCTTATAATAAAACGTAATATGCAGTGTATCATTGAAAATACCTTATAATATAACGTAATATGCAGTGTATCATTGAAAATACATTATAATATAACGTAATATGCGGTGTATCATTGAAAATACCTTATAATATAACGTAATTTGTAGTGTATCATTGAAAATACCTTATAATAAAACGTAATATGCAGTGTATCATTGAAAATACCTTATAATAAAACGTAATATGCAGTGTATCATTGAAAATACCTTATACTATATCGTAATTTGTAGTGTATCATTGAAAATACCTTATAATAAAACGTAATATGCAGTGTATCATTGAAAATACCTTATAATATAACGTAATATGCAGTGTATCATTGAAAATACATTATAATATAACGTAATATGCGGTGTATCATTGAAAATACCTTATAATATAACGTAATTTGTAGTGTATCATTGAAAATACCTTATAATAAAACGTAATATGCAGTGTATCATTGAAAATACCTTATAATAAAACGTAATATGCAGTGTATCATTGAAAATACCTTATAATATATCGTAATTTGTAGTGTATCATTGAAAATACCTTATAATATATGGTAATTTGTAGTGCATCAATGAAAATACCTTATAATATAACGTAATATGCAGTGTATCATTGAAAATACCTTATAATATAACGTAATATGCAGTGTATCATTGAAAATACCTTATAATATAACGTAATATGCAGTGTATCATTGAAAATACCTTATAATATATGGTAATATGCAGTGTATCATTGGAAATACCTTATAATATATGGAAATTTTTTAGTGTATCAATGAAAATACCTTATAATATAACGTAATATGCAGTGTATCATTGAAAATACCTTATAATATAACGTAATATGCAGTGTATCATTGAAAATACCTTATAATATAACGTAATATGCAGTGTATCATTGAAAATACCTTATAATATATGGTAATATGCAGTGTATCATTGGAAATACCTTATAATATATCGAAATTTTTTAGTGTATCAATGAAAATACCTTATAATATAACGTAATATGCAGTGTATCATTGAAAATACCTTATAATATAACGTAATATGCAGTGTATCATTGAAAATACCTTATAATATAACGTAATATGCAGTGTATCATTGAAAATACCTTATAATATATGGTAATATGCAGTGTATCATTGGAAATACCTTATAATATATCGAAATTTTTTAGTGTATCATTGAAAATTCCTTATAATATATGGTAATTTGTAGTGTATCAATGAAAATACCTTATAATATAACGTAATATGCAGTGTATCATTGAAAATACCTTATAATATAACGTAATATGCAGTGTATCATTGAAAATACCTTATAATATATAGTAGTTTATCATTGAAAATACCTTATAATATAACGTAATATTCTGTGTATCATTGAAAATACCTTATAATATAACGTAATATGCAGTGTATCATTGAAAATACCTTATAATATAACGTAATATGCAGTGTATCATTGAAAATACCTTATAATATAACGTAATATGCAGTGTATCATTGAAAATACCTTATAATATAACGTAATATGCAGTGTATCATTGAAAATACCTTGTAATATATCGTAATTTGTAGTGTATCATTGGAAATACCTTATAATATTTAGTAGTTTATCATTGAAAATACCTTATTATAAAACGTAATATTCTGTGTATCATTGAAAATACCTTATAATATAACGTAATATGCAGTGTATCATTGAAAATACCTTATAATATGACGTAATATGCAGTGTACCATTGAAAATACCTTATAATAAATCGTAATATGCAGTGTATCATTGAGAATACCTTATAATAAAACGTAATATGCAGTGTATCATTGAAAATACCTTATAATATAACGTAATATGCAGTGTATCATTGAAAATACATTATAATATAAAGTAATATGCGGTGTATCATTGAAAATACCTTATAATATATCGTAATTTTTTAGTGTATCATTGAAAATACCTAATAATATAACGTAATATGCAGTGTATCATCGAAAATACCTTATAATAAAACGTAATATGCAGTGTATCATTGAAAATACCTTATAATTTAACGTAATATGCAGTGTATCATTGAAAATACCTTAGAATATATGGTAATTCTAGTCTATCAATGAAAATACCTTATAATATAACGTAATATGCAGTGTATCATTCAAAATACCTTATAATATGACGTAATATGCAGTGTATCATTGGAAATACCTTATACTATATCGTAATTTGTAGTGTATCATTGAAAATACCTTATAATATATGGTAATATGTAGTGTATCAATGAAAATACCTTATAATATAACGTAATATTCTGTGTATCATTGAAAATACCTTATAATATAACGTAATATTCTGTGTATTATTGAAAATACATTATAATATAACGTAATATGCAGTGTATCATTGAAAATACCTTATAATATAACGTAATATGCAGTGTATCATTGAAAATACCTTATAATATAACGTAATATGCAGTGTATCATTGAAAATACATTATAATATAACGTAGTATGCAGAGTATCATTGGAAATACCTTATAATATATCGTAATTTTTTAGTGTATCATTGAAAATACCTAATAATATAACGTAATATGCAGTGTATCATCGAAAATACCTTATAATAAAACGTAATATGCAGTGTATCATTGAAAATACCTTATAATTTAACGTAATATGCAGTGTATCATTGAAAATACCTTATAATATAACGTAATATGCAGTGTATCATTGAAAATACCTTATAATATAACGTAATATGCAGTGTATCATTGAAAATACCTTATAATATATGGTAATATGCAGTGTATCATTGGAAATACCTTATACTATATCGTAATTTGTAGTGTATCATTGAAAATACCTTATAATATATGGTAATTTGTAGTGTGTCAATGAAAATACCTTATAATATAACGTAATATTCTGTGTATCATTGAAAATACCTTATAATATAACGTAATATTCTGTGTATCATTGAAAATACATTATAATATAACGTAATATGCAGTGTATCATTGAAAATACCTTATAATATAACGTAATATGCAGTGTATCATTGGAAATACCTTATAATATATCGTAATTTTTTAGTGTATCATTGAAAATACCTAATAATATAACGTAATATGCAGTGTATCATTGGAAATACCTTATACTATATCGTAATTTGTAGTGTATCATTGAAAATTCCTTATAATATATGGTAATTTGTAGTGCATCAATGAAAATACCTTATAATATAACGTAATATGCAGTGTATCATTGAAAATACCTTATAATATAACGTAATATGCAGTGTATCATTGAAAATACCTTATAATATAACGTAATATGCAGTGTATCATTGAAAATACCTTATAATATATGGTAATATGCAGTGTATCATTGGAAATACCTTATAATATATCGAAATTTTTTAGTGTATCATTGAAAATTCCTTATAATATATGGTAATTTGTAGTGTATCAATGAAAATACCTTATAATATAACGTAATATGCAGTGTATCATTGAAAATACCTTATAATATATAGTAGTTTATCATTGAAAATACCTTATAATATAACGTAATATTCTGTGTATCATTGAAAATACCTTATAATATAACGTAATATGCAGTGTATCATTGAAAATACCTTATAATATAACGTAATATGCAGTGTATCATTGAAAATACCTTATAATATAACGTAATATGCAGTGTATCATTGAAAATACGTTATAATATAACGTAATATGCAGTGTATCATTGAAAATACCTTGTAATATATCGTAATTTGTAGTGTATCATTGGAAATACCTTATAATATTTAGTAGTTTATCATTGAAAATACCTTATTATAAAACGTAATATTCTGTGTATCATTGAAAATACCTTATAATATAACGTAATATGCAGTGTATCATTGAAAATACCTTATAATATGACGTAATATGCAGTGTATCATTGAAAATACCTTATAATAAATCGTAATATGCAGTGTATCATTGAGAATACCTTATAATAAAACGTAATATGCAGTGTATCATTGAAAATACCTTATAATATAACGTAATATGCAGTGTATCATTGAAAATACATTATAATATAACGTAATATGCGGTGTATCATTGAAAATACCTTATAATATAACGTAATTTGTAGTGTATCATTGAAAATACCTTATAATAAAACGTAATATGCAGTGTATCATTGAAAATACCTTATAATATAACGTAATATGCAGTGTATCATTGAAAATACCTTATAATATAACGTAATATGCAGTGTATCATTGAAAATACCTTATAATATATGGTAATATGCAGTGTATCATTGGAAATACCTTATACTATATCGTAATTTGTAGTGTATCATTGAAAATACCTTATAATATATGGTAATTTGTAGTGTGTCAATGAAAATACCTTATAATATAACGTAATATTCTGTGTATCATTGAAAATACCTTATAATATAACGTAATATTCTGTGTATCATTGAAAATACATTATAATATAACGTAATATGCAGTGTATCATTGAAAATACCTTATAATATAACGTAATATGCAGTGTATCATTGGAAATACCTTATAATATATCGTAATTTTTTAGTGTATCATTGAAAATACCTAATAATATAACGTAATATGCAGTGTATCATTGGAAATACCTTATACTATATCGTAATTTGTAGTGTATCATTGAAAATACCTTATAATATATGGTAATTTGTAGTGTATCAATGAAAATACCTTATAATATAACGTAATATGCAGTGTATCATTGAAAATACCTTATAATATAACGTAATATGCGGTGTATCATTGAGAATACCTTATAATATAACGTAATTTGTAGTGTATCATTGAAAATACCTTATAATAAAACGTAATATGCAGTGTATCATTGAAAATACCTTATAATAAAACGTAATATGCATTGTATCATTGAAAATACCTTATAATATATCGTAATTTGTAGTGTATCATTGAAAATACCTTATAATATATGGTAATTTGTAGTGCATCAATGAAAATACCTTATAATATAACGTAAAATGCAGTGTATCATTGAAAATACCTTATAATATAACGTAATATGCAGTGTATCATTGAAAATACCTTATAATATAACGTAATATGCAGTGTATCATTGAAAATACCTTATAATATATGGTAATATGCAGTGTATCATTGAAAATACCTTATAATATAACGTAATATGCAGTGTATCATTGAAAATACCTTATAATATATGGTAATATGCAGTGTATCATTGGAAATACCTTATACTATATCGTAATTTGTAGTGTATCATTGAAAATACCTTATAATATATGGTAATTTGTAGTGTGTCAATGAAAATACCTTATAATATAACGTAATATTCTGTGTATCATTGAAAATACCTTATAATATAACGTAATATTCTGTGTATCATTGAAAATACATTATAATATAACGTAATATGCAGTGTATCATTGAAAATACCTTATAATATAACGTAATATGCAGTGTATCATTGGAAATACCTTATAATATATCGTAATTTTTTAGTGTATCATTGAAAATACCTAATAATATAACGTAATATGCAGTGTATCATTGGAAATACCTTATACTATATCGTAATTTGTAGTGTATCATTGAAAATTCCTTATAATATATGGTAATTTGTAGTGCATCAATGAAAATACCTTATAATATAACGTAATATGCAGTGTATCATTGAAAATACCTTATAATATAACGTAATATGCAGTGTATCATTGAAAATACCTTATAATATAACGTAATATGCAGTGTATCATTGAAAATACCTTATAATATATGGTAATATGCAGTGTATCATTGGAAATACCTTATAATATATCGAAATTTTTTAGTGTATCATTGAAAATTCCTTATAATATATGGTAATTTGTAGTGTATCAATGAAAATACCTTATAATATAACGTAATATGCAGTGTATCATTGAAAATACCTTATAATATATAGTAGTTTATCATTGAAAATACCTTATAATATAACGTAATATTCTGTGTATCATTGAAAATACCTTATAATATAACGTAATATGCAGTGTATCATTGAAAATACCTTATAATATAACGTAATATGCAGTGTATCATTGAAAATACCTTATAATATAACGTAATATGCAGTGTATCATTGAAAATACCTTATAATATAACGTAATATGCAGTGTATCATTGAAAATACCTTGTAATATATCGTAATTTGTAGTGTATCATTGGAAATACCTTATAATATTTAGTAGTTTATCATTGAAAATACCTTATTATAAAACGTAATATTCTGTGTATCATTGAAAATACCTTATAATATAACGTAATATGCAGTGTATCATTGAAAATACCTTATAATATGACGTAATATGCAGTGTATCATTGAAAATACCTTATAATAAATCGTAATATGCAGTGTATCATTGAGAATACCTTATAATAAAACGTAATATGCAGTGTATCATTGAAAATACCTTATAATATAACGTAATATGCAGTGTATCATTGAAAATACATTATAATATAACGTAATATGCGGTGTATCATTGAAAATACCTTATAATATAACGTAATTTGTAGTGTATCATTGAAAATACCTTATAATAAAACGTAATATGCAGTGTATCATTGAAAATACCTTATAATAAAACGTAATATGCAGTGTATCATTGAAAATACCTTATAATATATCGTAATTTGTAGTGTATCATTGAAAATACCTTATAATATATGGTAATTTGTAGTGCATCAATGAAAATACCTTATAATATAACGTAATATGCAGTGTATCATTGGAAATACCTTATAATATATCGTAATTTTTTAGTGTATCATTGAAAATACCTAATAATATAACGTAATATGCAGTGTATCATTGGAAATACCTTATACTATATCGTAATTTGTAGTGTATCATTGAAAATACCTAATAATATAACGTAATATGCAGTGTATCATTGGAAATACCTTATAATATAACGTAATATGCAGTGTATCATTGAAAATACCTTATAATATAACGTAATATGCAGTGTATCATTGAAAATACCTTATAATATATGGTAATATGCAGTGTATCATTGGAAATACCTTATAATATATCGAAATTTTTTAGTGTATCATTGAAAATTCCTTATAATATATGGTAATTTGTAGTGTATCAATGAAAATACCTTATAATATAACATAATATGCAGTGTATCACTGAAAACACCTTATAATATATAGTAGTTTATCATTGAAAATACCTTATAATATAACGTAATATTCTGTGTATCATTGAAAATACCTTATAATATAACGTAATATGCAGTGTATCATTGAAAATACCTTATAATATAACGTAATATGCAGTGTATCATTGAAAATACCTTATAATATTTAGTAGTTTATCATTGAAAATACCTTATTATAAAACGTAATATTCTGTGTTTCATTGAAAATACCTTATAATAAAACGTAATATGCAGTGTATCATTGAAAATACCTTATAATAAATCGTAATATGCAGTGTATCATTGAGAATACCTTATAATAAAACGTAATATGCAGTGTATCATTGAAAATACCTTATAATATAACGTAATATGCAGTGTATCATTGAAAATACATTATAATATAACGTAATATGCGGTGTATCATTGAAAATACCTTATAATATAACGTAATTTGTAGTGTATCATTGAAAATACCTTATAATATATGGTAATTTGTAGTGTATCAATGAAAATACCTTATAATATAACATAATATGCAGTGTATCACTGAAAACACCTTATAATATATAGTAGTTTATCATTGAAAATACCTTATAATATAACGTAATATTCTGTGTATCATTGAAAATACCTTATAATATAACGTAATATGCAGTGTATCATTGAAAATACCTTATAATATAACGTAATATGCAGTGTATCATTGAAAATACCTTATAATATTTAGTAGTTTATCATTGAAAATACCTTATTATAAAACGTACTATTCTGTGTATCATTGAAAATACCTTATAATATAACGTAATATGCAGTGTATCATTGAAAATACCTTATAATATAACGTAATATGCAGTGTATCATTGAAAATACCTTATAATATAACGTAATATGCAGTGTATCATTGAAAATACCTTGTAATATATCGTAATTTGTAGTGTATCATTGGAAATACCTTATAATATTTAGTAGTTTATCATTGAAAATACCTTATTATAAAACGTAATATTCTGTGTATCATTGAAAATACCTTATAATATAACGTAATATGCAGTGTATCATTGAAAATACCTTATAATATGACGTAATATGCAGTGTATCATTGAAAATACCTTATAATAAATCGTAATATGCAGTGTATCATTGAGAATACCTTATAATAAAACGTAATATGCAGTGTATCATTGAAAATACCTTATAATATAACGTAATATGCAGTGTATCATTGAAAATACATTATAATATAACGTAATATGCGGTGTATCATTGAAAATACCTTATAATATAACGTAATTTGTAGTGTATCATTGAAAATACCTTATAATATAACGTAATATGCAGTGTATCATTGAAAATACCTTAGAATATGTGGTAATTCTAGTCTATCAATGAAAATACCTTATAATATAACGTAATATGCAGTGTATCATTGGAAATACCTTATAATATATCGTAATTTTTTAGTGTATCATTGAAAATACCTAATAATATAACGTAATATGCAGTGTATCATTGGAAATACCTTATACTATATCGTAATTTGTAGTGTATCATTGAAAATACCTAATAATATAACGTAATATGCAGTGTATCATTGAAAATACCTTATAATATAACGTAATATGCAGTGTATCATTGAAAATACCTTATAATATATAGTAGTT
Source organism: Lasioglossum lativentre (assembly GCA_916610255.1). Lineage (NCBI taxonomy): Eukaryota > Metazoa > Arthropoda > Insecta > Hymenoptera > Halictidae > Lasioglossum > Lasioglossum lativentre. Next base: position 18,830 of record CAKAJI010000390.1, read on the forward strand.
TATCATTGAAAATACCTTATAATATAACGTAATATTCTGTGTATCATTGAAAATACCTTATAATATAACGTAATATGCAGTGTATCATTGAAAATACCTTATAATATAACGTAATATGCAGTGTATCATTGAAAATACCTTATAATATAAGGTAATATGCTGTGTATCATTGAAAATACCTTATAATATATGGTAATTTGTAGTGTATCAATGAAAATACCTTATAATATAACGTAATAAGCAGTGTATCATTGAAAATACCTTATAATATAACGTAATATGCAGTGTATCATTGAAAATACCTTATAATATAACGTAATATGCAGTGTATCATTGAAAATACCTTATAATATAACGTAATATGCAGTGTATCATTGAAAATACCTTAGAATATGTGGTAATTCTAGTCTATCAATGAAAATACCTTATAATATAACGTAATATGCAGTGTATCATTGAAAATACCTTATAATATAACGTAATATGCAGTGTATCATTGAAAATACCTTATAATATATAGTAGTTTATCATTGAAAATACCTTATAATATAACGTAATATTCTGTGTATCATTGAAAATACCTTATAATATAACGTAATATGCAGTGTATCATTGAAAATACCTTATAATATAACGTAATATGCAGTGTATCATTGAAAATACCTTATAATATAACGTAATATGCAGTGTATCATTGAAAATACCTTATAATATAACGTAATATGCAGTGTATCATTGAAAATACTTTGTAATATATCGTAATTTGTAGTGTATCATTGGAAATACCTTATAATATTTAGTAGTTTATCATTGAAAATACCTTATTATAAAACGTAATATTCTGTGTATCATTGAAAATACCTTATAATATAACGTAATATGCAGTGTATCATTGAAAATACCTTATAATATGACGTAATATGCAGTGTATCATTGAAAATACCTTATAATAAATCGTAATATGCAGTGTATCATTGAGAATACCTTATAATATAACGTAATATGCAGTGTATCATTGAAAATACATTATAATATAACGTAATATGCGGTGTATCATTGAAAATACCTTATAATATAACGTAATTTGTAGTGTATCATTGAAAATACCTTATAATAAAACGTAATATGCAGTGTATCATTGAAAATACCTTATAATAAAACGTAATATGCAGTGTATCATTGAAAATACCTTATAATATATCGTAATTTGTAGTGTATCATTGAAAATACCTTATAATATATGGTAATTTGTAGTGCATCAATGAAAATACCTTATAATATAACGTAATATGCAGTGTATCATTGGAAATACCTTATAATATATCGTAATTTTTTAGTGTATCATTCAAAATACCTTATAATATAACGTAATATGCAGTGTATCATTGGAAATACCTTATACTATATCGTAATTTGTAGTGTATCATTGAAAATACCTAATAATATAACGTAATATGCAGTGTATCATTGAAAATACCTTATAATATAACGTAATATGCAGTGTATCATTGAAAATACCTTATAATATATAGTAGTTTATCATTGAAAATACCTTATAATATAACGTAATATTCTGTGTATCATTGAAAATACCTTATAATATAACGTAATATGCAGTGTATCATTGAAAATACCTTATAATATAACGTAATATGCAGTGTATCATTGAAAATACCTTATAATATAACGTAATATGCAGTGTATCATTGAAAATACCTTATAATATGACGTAATATGCAGTGTATCATTGAAAATACCTTATAATAAATCGTAATATGCAGTGTATCATTGAGAATACCTTATAATATAACGTAATATGCAGTGTATCATTGAAAATACATTATAATATAACGTAATATGCGGTGTATCATTGAAAATACCTTATAATATAACGTAATTTGTAGTGTATCATTGAAAATACCTTATAATAAAACGTAATATGCAGTGTATCATTGAAAATACCTTATAATAAAACGTAATATGCAGTGTATCATTGAAAATACCTTATAATATATCGTAATTTGTAGTGTATCATTGAAAATACCTTATAATATATGGTAATTTGTAGTGCATCAATGAAAATACCTTATAATATAACGTAATATGCAGTGTATCATTGGAAATACCTTATAATATATCGTAATTTTTTAGTGTATCATTGAAAATACCTAATAATATAACGTAATATGCAGTGTATCATTGGAAATACCTTATACTATATCGTAATTTGTAGTGTATCATTGAAAATACCTAATAATATAACGTAATATGCAGTGTATCATTGAAAATACCTTATAATATAACGTAATATGCAGTGTATCATTGAAAATACCTTATAATATATAGTAGTTTATCATTGAAAATACCTTATAATATAACGTAATATTCTGTGTATCATTGAAAATACCTTATAATATAACGTAATATGCAGTGTATCATTGAAAATACCTTATAATATAACGTAATATGCAGTGTATCATTGAAAATACCTTATAATATAAGGTAATATGCTGTGTATCATTGAAAATACCTTATAATATATGGTAATTTGTAGTGTATCAATGAAAATACCTTATAATATAACGTAATAAGCAGTGTATCATTGAAAATACCTTATAATATAACGTAATATGCAGTGTATCATTGAAAATACCTTATAATATAACGTAATATGCAGTGTATCATTGAAAATACCTTATAATATAACGTAATATGCAGTGTATCATTGAAAATACCATGTAATATATCGTAATTTGTAGTGTATCATTGGAAATACCTTATAATATTTAGTAGTTTATCATTGAAAATACCTTATTATAAAACGTAATATTCTGTGTATCATTGAAAATACCTTATAATATAACGTAATATGCAGTGTATCATTGAAAATACCTTATAATATGACGTAATATGCAGTGTATCATTGAAAATACCTTATAATAAATCGTAATATGCAGTGTATCATTGAGAATACCTTATAATAAAACGTAATATGCAGTGTATCATTGAAAATACCTTATAATATAACGTAATATGCAGTGTATCATTGAAAATACATTATAATATAACGTAATATGCGGTGTATCATTGAAAATACCTTATAATATAACGTAATTTGTAGTGTATCATTGAAAATACCTTATAATATATGGTAATTTGTAGTGTATCAATGAAAATACCTTATAATATAACATAATATGCAGTGTATCACTGAAAACACCTTATAATATATAGTAGTTTATCATTGAAAATACCTTATAATATAACGTAATATTCTGTGTATCATTGAAAATACCTTATAATATAACGTAATATGCAGTGTATCATTGAAAATACCTTATAATATAACGTAATATGCAGTGTATCATTGAAAATACCTTATAATATTTAGTAGTTTATCATTGAAAATACCTTATTATAAAACGTACTATTCTGTGTATCATTGAAAATACCTTATAATATAACGTAATATGCAGTGTATCATTGAAAATACCTTATAATATAACGTAATATGCAGTGTATCATTGAAAATACCTTATAATATAACGTAATATGCAGTGTATCATTGAAAATACCTTGTAATATATCGTAATTTGTAGTGTATCATTGGAAATACCTTATAATATTTAGTAGTTTATCATTGAAAATACCTTATTATAAAACGTAATATTCTGTGTATCATTGAAAATACCTTATAATATAACGTAATATGCAGTGTATCATTGAAAATACCTTATAATATGACGTAATATGCAGTGTATCATTGAAAATACCTTATAATAAATCGTAATATGCAGTGTATCATTGAGAATACCTTATAATAAAACGTAATATGCAGTGTATCATTGAAAATACCTTATTATAAAACGTAATATTCTGTGTATCATTGAAAATACCTTATAATATAACGTAATATGCAGTGTATCATTGAAAATACCTTATAATATGACGTAATATGCAGTGTATCATTGAAAATACCTTATAATAAATCGTAATATGCAGTGTATCATTGAGAATACCTTATAATAAAACGTAATATGCAGTGTATCATTGAAAATACCTAATAATATAACGTAATATGCAGTGTATCATTGAAAATACCTTATAATATAACGTAATATGCAGTGTATCATTGAAAATTCCTTATAATATATAGTAGTTTATCATTGAAAATACCTTATAATATAACGTAATATTCTGTGTATCATTGAAAATACCTTATAATATAACGTAATATGCAGTGTATCATTGAAAATACCTTATAATATAACGTAATATGCAGTGTATCATTGAAAATACCTTATAATATAAGGTAATATGCTGTGTATCATTGAAAATACCTTATAATATATGGTAATTTGTAGTGTATCAATGAAAATACCTTATAATATAACGTAATAAGCAGTGTATCATTGAAAATACCTTATAATATAACGTAATATGCAGTGTATCATTGAAAATACCTTATAATATAACGTAATATGCAGTGTATCATTGAAAATACCTTATAATATAACGTAATATGCAGTGTATCATTGAAAATACCTTAGAATATGTGGTAATTCTAGTCTATCAATGAAAATACCTTATAATATAACGTAATATGCAGTGTATCATTGAAAATACCTTATAATATAACGTAATATGCAGTGTATCATTGAAAATACCTTATAATATATAGTAGTTTATCATTGAAAATACCTTATAATATAACGTAATATTCTGTGTATCATTGAAAATACCTTATAATATAACGTAATATGCAGTGTATCATTGAAAATACCTTATAATATAACGTAATATGCAGTGTATCATTGAAAATACCTTATAATATAACGTAATATGCAGTGTATCATTGAAAATACCTTATAATATAACGTAATATGCAGTGTATCATTGAAAATACCTTGTAATATATCGTAATTTGTAGTGTATCATTGGAAATACCTTATAATATTTAGTAGTTTATCATTGAAAATACCTTATTATAAAACGTAATATTCTGTGTATCATTGAAAATACCTTATAATATAACGTAATATGCAGTGTATCATTGAAAATACCTTATAATATGACGTAATATGCAGTGTATCATTGAAAATACCTTATAATAAATCGTAATATGCAGTGTATCATTGAGAATACCTTATAATATATCGTAATATGCAGTGTATCATTGAAAATACATTATAATATAACGTAATATGCGGTGTATCATTGAAAATACCTTATAATATAACGTAATTTGTAGTGTATCATTGAAAATACCTTATAATAAAACGTAATATGCAGTGTATCATTGAAAATACCTTATAATAAAACGTAATATGCAGTGTATCATTGAAAATACCTTATAATATATCGTAATTTGTAGTGTATCATTGAAAATACCTTATAATATATCGTAATTTGTAGTGTATCATTGAAAATACCTTATAATATATGGTAATTTGTAGTGCATCAATGAAAATACCTTATAATATAACGTAATATGCAGTGTATCATTGGAAATACCTTATAATATATCGTAATTTTTTAGTGTATCATTGAAAATACCTAATAATATAACGTAATATGCAGTGTATCATTGGAAATACCTTATACTATATCGTAATTTGTAGTGTATCATTGAAAATACCTAATAATATAACGTAATATGCAGTGTATCATTGAAAATACCTTATAATATAACGAAATATGCAGTGTATCATTGAAAATACCTTATAATATATAGTAGTTTATCATTGAAAATACCTTATAATATAACGTAATATTCTGTGTATCATTGAAAATACCTTATAATATAACGTAATATGCAGTGTATCATTGAAAATACCTTATAATATAACGTAATATGCAGTGTATCATTGAAAATACCTTATAATATAAGGTAATATGCTGTGTATCATTGAAAATACCTTATAATATATGGTAATTTGTAGTGTATCAATGAAAATACCTTATAATATAACGTAATAAGCAGTGTATCATTGAAAATACCTTATAATATAACGTAATATGCAGTGTATCATTGAAAATACCTTATAATATAACGTAATATGCAGTGTATCATTGAAAATACCTTATAATATAACGTAATATGCAGTGTATCATTGAAAATACCTTGTAATATATCGTAATTTGTAGTGTATCATTGGAAATACCTTATAATATTTAGTAGTTTATCATTGAAAATACCTTATTATAAAACGTAATATTCTGTGTATCATTGAAAATACCTTATAATATAACGTAATATGCAGTGTATCATTGAAAATACCTTATAATATGACGTAATATGCAGTGTATCATTGAAAATACCTTATAATAAATCGTAATATGCAGTGTATCATTGAGAATACCTTATAATAAAACGTAATATGCAGTGTATCATTGAAAATACCTTATAATATAACGTAATATGCAGTGTATCATTGAAAATACATTATATTATAACGTAATATGCGGTGTATCATTGAAAATACCTTATAATATAACGTAATATGCAGTGTATCATTGAAAATACCTTATAATATAACGGAATTTGTAGTGTATCATTGAAAATACCTTATAATATAACGTAATATTCTGTGTATCATTGAAAATACCTTATAATATAACGTAATATGCAGTGTATCATTGAAAATACCTTATAATATAACGTAATATGCAGTGTATCATTGAAAATACCTTATAATATAAGGTAATATGCTGTGTATCATTGAAAATACCTTATAATATATGGTAATTTGTAGTGTATCAATGAAAATACCTTATAATATAACGTAATAAGCAGTGTATCATTGAAAATACCTTATAATATAACGTAATATGCAGTGTATCATTGAAAATACCTTATAATATAACGTAATATGCAGTGTATCATTGAAAATACCTTATAATATAACGTAATATGCAGTGTATCATTGAAAATACCTTGTAATATATCGTAATTTGTAGTGTATCATTGGAAATACCTTATAATATTTAGTAGTTTATCATTGAAAATACCTTATTATAAAACGTAATATTCTGTGTATCATTGAAAATACCTTATAATATAACGTAATATGCAGTGTATCATTGAAAATACCTTATAATATGACGTAATATGCAGTGTATCATTGAAAATACCTTATAATAAATCGTAATATGCAGTGTATCATTGAGAATACCTTATAATAAAACGTAATATGCAGTGTATCATTGAAAATACCTTATAATATAACGTAATATGCAGTGTATCATTGAAAATACATTATAATATAACGTAATATGCGGTGTATCATTGAAAATACCTTATAATATAACGGAATTTGTAGTGTATCATTGAAAATACCTTATAATAAAACGTAATATGCAGTGTATCATTGAAAATACCTTATAATAAAACGTAATATGCAGTGTATCATTGAAAATACCTTATAATATATCGTAATTGTAGTGTATCATTGAAAATACCTTATAATATATGGTAATTTGTAGTGCATCAATGAAAATACCTTATAATATAACGTAATATGCAGTGTATCATTGAAAATACCTTATAATATAACGTAATATGCAGTGTATCATTGAAAATACCTTATAATATATGGTAATATGCAGTGTATCATTGGAAATACCTTATAATATATCGAAATTTTTTAGTGTATCATTGAAAATTCCTTATAATATATGGTAATTTGTAGTGTATCAATGAAAATACCTTATAATATAACGTAATATGCAGTGTATCACTGAAAACACCTTATAATATATAGTAGTTTATCATTGAAAATACCTTATAATATAACGTAATATTCTGTGTATCATTGAAAATACCTTATAATATAACGTAATATGCAGTGTATCATTGAAAATACCTTATAATATAACGTAATATGCAGTGTATCATTGAAAATACCTTATAATATAACGTAATATGCAGTGTATCATTGAAAATACCTTATAATATATAGTAGTTTATCATTGAAAATACCTTATAATATAACGTAATATTCTGTGTATCATTGAAAATACCTTATAATATAACGTAATATGCAGTGTATCATTGAAAATACCTTATAATATAACGTAATATGCAGTGTATCATTGAAAATACCTTATAATATAAGGTAATATGCTGTGTATCATTGAAAATACCTTATAATATATGGTAATTTGTAGTGTATCAATGAAAATACCTTATAATATAACGTAATAAGCAGTGTATCATTGAAAATACCTTATAATATAACGTAATATGCAGTGTATCATTGAAAATACCTTATAATATAACGTAATATGCAGTGTATCATTGAAAATACCTTATAATATAACGTAATATGCAGTGTATCATTGAAAATACCTTATAATATAACGTAATATGCAGTGTATCATTGAAAATACCTTATAATATAACGTAATATGCAGTCTATCAATGAAAATACCTTATAATATAACGTAATATGCAGTGTATCATTGAAAATACCTTATAATATAACGTAATATGCAGTGTATCATTGAAAATACCTTAGAATATATAGTAGTTTATCATTGAAAATACCTTATAATATAACGTAATATGCGGTGTATCATTGAAAATACCTTATAATATAACGTAATTTGTAGTGTATCATTGAAAATACCTTATAATAAAACGTAATATGCAGTGTATCATTGAAAATACATTATAATATAACGTAATATGCGGTGTATCATTGAAAATACCTTATAATATAACGTAATATGCAGTGTATCATTGAAAATACCTTATAATATAACGTAATATGCAGTGTATCATTGAAAATACCTTATAATATATGGTAATATGCAGTGTATCATTGGAAATACCTTATAATATATCGAAATTTTTTAGTGTATCATTGAAAATTCCTTATAATATATGGTAATTTGTAGTGTATAAATGAAAATACCTTATAATATAACGTAATATGCAGTGTATCATTGAAAATACCTTATAATATTTAGTAGTTTATCATTGAAAATACCTTATTATAAAACGTAATATTCTGTGTATCATTGAAAATACCTTATAATATAACGTAATATGCAGTGTATCATTGAAAATACCTTATAATATGACGTAATATGCAGTGTATCATTGAAAATACCTTATAATAAATCGTAATATGCAGTGTATCATTGAGAATACCTTATAATAAAACGTAATATGCAGTGTATCATTGAAAATACCTTATAATATAACGTAATATGCAGTGTATCATTGAAAATACCTTATAATATATAGTAGTTTATCATTGAAAATACCTTATAATATAACGTAATATTCTGTGTATCATTGAAAATACCTTGTAATATATCGTAATTTGTAGTGTATCATTGGAAATACCTTATAATATTTAGTAGTTTATCATTGAAAATACCTTATTATAAAACGTAATATTCTGTGTATCATTGAAAATACCTTATAATATAACGTAATATGCAGTGTATCATTGAAAATACCTTATAATATGACGTAATATGCAGTGTATCATTGAAAATACCTTATAATAAATCGTAATATGCAGTGTATCATTGAGAATACCTTATAATATAACGTAATATTCTGTGTATCATTGAAAATACCTTATAATATAACGTAATATGCAGTGTATCATTGAAAATACCTTATAATATAACGTAATATTCTGTGTATCATTGAAAATACCTTATAATATAACGTAATATGCAGTGTATCATTGAAAATACCTTATAATATAACGTAATATGCAGTGTATCATTGAAAATACCTTATAATATAACGTAATATGCAGTGTATCATTGAAAATACCTTATAATATAAGGTAATATGCTGTGTATCATTGAAAATACCTTATAATATATGGTAATTTGTAGTGTATCAATGAAAATACCTTATAATATAACGTAATAAACAGTGTATCATTGAAAATACCTTATAATATAACGTAATATGCAGTGTATCATTGAAAATACCTTATAATATAACGTAATATGCAGTGTATCATTGAAAATACCTTATAATAAATCGTAATATGCAGTGTATCATTGAGAATACCTTATAATAAAACGTAATATGCAGTGTATCATTGAAAATACCTTATAATATAACGTAATATGCAGTGTATCATTGAAAATACATTATAATATAACGTAATATGCGGTGTATCATTGAAAATACCTTATAATATATCGTAATTTGTAGTGTATCATTGGAAATACCTTATAATATTTAGTAGTTTATCATTGAAAATACCTTATTATAAAACGTAATATTCTGTGTATCATTGAAAATACCTTATAATATAACGTAATATGCAGTGTATCATTGGAAATACCTTATAATATATCGAAATTTTTTAGTGTATCATTGAAAATTCCTTATAATATATGGTAATTTGTAGTGTATCAATGAAAATACCTTATAATATAACGTAATATGCAGTGTATCACTGAAAACACCTTATAATATATAGTAGTTAATCATTGAAAATACCTTATAATATAACGTAATATTCTGTGTATCATTGAAAATACCTTATAATATAACGTAATATGCAGTGTATCATTGAAAATACCTTATGATATATGGTAATTTGTAATGTATCAACGAAAATACCTCATAATATAACGTAATATGCAGTGTATCATTGAAAACATTTTATAATATAACGTCATATGCAGTGTATCATTGAAAATACCTTATAATACGTAGTAGTTTATCATTGAAAATACCTTATAATATAACGTAATATGCAGTTTATCATTGAAAATACCTTCCCATATAACGTAATATGCAGTGTATCATTGAAAATACCTTAGAATATATGGTAATTCTAGTCTATCAATGAAAATACCTTATAATATAACGTAATATGCAGTGTATCATTGAAAATACCTTCCCATATAACGTAATATGCAGTGTATCATTGAAAATACCTTATAATATATAGTAGTTTATCATTGAAAATACCTTATAATATAACTTAATATGCAGTGTATCATTGAAAATACCTTATAATATAACGTAATATGCAGTGTATCATTGAAAATACCTTATAATATAACGTAATATGCAGTTTATCATTGAAAATACCTTATAAAATAACGTAATATGCAGTGTATCATTGAAAATACCTTATAATATATCGTAATTTGTAGTGTATCATTGAAAATACCTTATAGTATAACGTAATATGCAGTGCATCATTGAAAATACCTTATAATATAACGTAATATGCAGTGTATCATTGAAAATACCTTATAATATAACGTAATATTCTGTGTATCATTGAAAATACCTTATAATATAACGTAATATGCAGTGTATCATTGAAAATACCTTATAATATAACGTAATATGCAGTGTATCATTGAAAATACCTTATAATATAACGTAATATGCAGTGTATCATTGAAAATACCTTATAATATAAGGTAATATGCTGTGTATCATTGAAAATACCTTATAATATATGGTAATTTGTAGTGTATCAATGAAAATACCTTATAATATAACGTAATAAGCAGTGTATCATTGAAAATACCTTATAATATAACGCAATATGCAGTGTATCATTGAAAATACCTTATAATATAACGTAATATGCAGTGTATCATTGAAAATACCTTATAATAAATCGTAATATGCAGTGTATCATTGAGAATACCTTATAATAAAACGTAATATGCAGTGTATCATTGAAAATACCTTATAATATAACGTAATATGCAGTGTATCATTGAAAATACATTATAATATAACGTAATATGCGGTGTATCATTGAAAATACCTTATAATATATCGTAATTTGTAGTGTATCATTGGAAATACCTTATAATATTTAGAAGTTTATCATTGAAAATACCTTATTATAAAACGTAATATTCTGTGTATCATTGAAAATACCTTATAATATAACGTAATATGCAGTGTATCATTGAAAATACCTTATAATATGACGTAATATGCAGTGTATCATTGAAAATACCTTATAATAAATCGTAATATGCAGTGTATCATTGAGAATACCTTATAATAAAACGTAATATGCAGTGTATCATTGAAAATACCTTATAATATAACGTAATATGCAGTGTATCATTGAAAATACATTATAATATAACGTAATATGCGGTGTATCATTGAAAATACCTTATAATATAACGTAATTTGTAGTGTATCATTGAAAATACCTTATAATAAAACGTAATATGCAGTGTATCATTGAAAATACATTATAATATAACGTAATATGCGGTGTATCATTGAAAATACCTTATAATATAACGTAATATGCAGTGTATCATTGAAAATACCTTATAATATAACGTAATATGCAGTGTATCATTGAAAATACCTTATAATATATGGTAATATGCAGTGTATCATTGGAAATACCTTATAATATATCGAAATTTTTTAGTGTATTATTGAAAATTCCTTATAATATATGGTAATTTGTAGTGTATAAATGAAAATACCTTATAATATAACGTAATATGCAGTGTATCATTGAAAATACCTTATAATATTTAGTAGTTTATCATTGAAAATACCTTATTATAAAACGTAATATTCTGTGTATCATTGAAAATACCTTATAATATAACGTAATATGCAGTGTATCATTGAAAATACCTTATAATATGACGTAATATGCAGTGTATCATTGAAAATACCTTATAATATAACGTAATATTCTGTGTATCATTGAAAATACCTTATAATATAACGTAATATGCGGTGTATCATTGAAAATACCTTATAATATAACGTAATTTGTAGTGTATCATTGAAAATACCTTATAATAAAACGTAATATGCAGTGTATCATTGAAAATACCTTATAATATAACGTAATATGCAGTGTATCATTGAAAATACCTTATAATATAACGTAATATGCAGTGTATCATTGAAAATACCTTAGAATATGTGGTAATTCTAGTCTATCAATGAAAATACCTTATAATATAACGTAATATGCAGTGTATCATTGAAAATACCTTATAATATAACGTAATATGCAGTGTATCATTGAAAATACCTTATAATATAACGTAATATGCAGTGTATCATTGAAAATACCTTATAATATATAGTAGTTTATCATTGAAAATACCTTATAATATAACGTAATATTCTGTGTATCATTGAAAATACCTTATAATATAACGTAATATGCAGTGTATCATTGAAAATACCTTATAATATAACGTAATATGCAGTGTATCATTGAAAATACCTTATAATATAACGTAATATGCAGTCTATCAATGAAAATACCTTATAATATATAGTAGTTTATCATTGAAAATACCTTATAATATAACGTAATATTCTGTGTATCATTGAAAATACCTTATAATATAACGTAATATGCAGTGTATCATTGAAAATACCTTATAATATAACGTAATATGCAGTGTATCATTGAAAATACCTTATAATATAACGTAATATGCAGTGTATCATTGAAAATACCTTATAATATAACGTAATATGCAGTGTATCATTGAAAATACCTTGTAATATATCGTAATTTGTAGTGTATCATTGGAAATACCTTATAATATTTAGTAGTTTATCATTGAAAATACCTTATTATAAAACGTAATATTCTATGTATCATTGAAAATACCTTATAATATAACGTAATATGCAGTGTATCATTGAAAATACCTTATAATATGACGTAATATGCAGTGTATCATTGAAAATACCTTATAATAAATCGTAATATGCAGTGTATCATTGAGAATACCTTATAATAAAACGTAATATGCAGTGTATCATTGAAAATACCTTATAATATAACGTAATATGCAGTGTATCATTGAAAATACATTATAATATAACGTAATATGCGGTGTATCATTGAAAATACCTTATAATATAACGTAATTTGTAGTGTATCATTGAAAATACCTTATAATAAAACGTAATATGCAGTGTATCATTGAAAATACCTTATAATATAACGTAATATGCAGTGTATCATTGAAAATACCTTATAATATAACGTAATATGCAGTGTATCATTGAAAATACCTTATAATATAACATAATATGCAGTGTATCACTGAAAACACCTTATAATATATAGTAGTTTATCATTGAAAATACCTTATAATATAACGTAATATTCTGTGTATCATTGAAAATACCTTATAATATAACGTAATATGCAGTGTATCATTGAAAATACCTTATAATATAACGTAATATGCAGTGTATCATTGAAAATACCTTATAATATTTAGTAGTTTATCATTGAAAATACCTTATTATAAAACGTAATATTCTGTGTATCATTGAAAATACCTTATAATAAAACGTAATATGCAGTGTATCATTGAAAATACCTTATAATAAATCGTAATATGCAGTGTATCATTGAGAATACCTTATAATAAAACGTAATATGCAGTGTATCATTGAAAATACCTTATAATATAACGTAATATGCAGTGTATCATTGAAAATACATTATAATATAACGTAATATGCGGTGTATCATTGAAAATACCTTATAATATAACGTAATTTGTAGTGTATCATTGAAAATACCTTATAATATATGGTAATTTGTAGTGTATCAATGAAAATACCTTATAATATAACATAATATGCAGTGTATCACTGAAAACACCTTATAATATATAGTAGTTTATCATTGAAAATACCTTATAATATAACGTAATATTCTGTGTATCATTGAAAATACCTTATAATATAACGTAATATGCAGTGTATCATTGAAAATACCTTATAATATAACGTAATATGCAGTGTATCATTGAAAATACCTTATAATATTTAGTAGTTTATCATTGAAAATACCTTATTATAAAACGTAATATTCTGTGTATCATTGAAAATACCTTATAATATAACGTAATATGCAGTGTATCATTGAAAATACCTTATAATATAACGTAATATGCAGTGTATCATTGAAAATACCTTATAATATAACGTAATATGCAGTGTATCATTGAAAATACCTTGTAATATATCGTAATTTGTAGTGTATCATTGGAAATACCTTATAATATTTAGTAGTTTATCATTGAAAATACCTTATTATAAAACGTAATATTCTGTGTATCATTGAAAATACCTTATAATATAACGTAATATGCAGTGTATCATTGAAAATACCTTATAATAAAACGTAATATGCAGTGTATCATTGAAAATACCTTATAATATATCGTAATTTGTAGTGTATCATTGAAAATACCTTATAATATATGGTAATTTGTAGTGCATCAATGAAAATACCTTATAATATAACGTAATATGCAGTGTATCATTGGAAATACCTTATAATATATCGTAATTTTTTAGTGTATCATTGAAAATACCTAATAATATAACGTAATATGCAGTGTATCATTGGAAATACCTTATACTATATCGTAATTTGTAGTGTATCATTGAAAATACCTAATAATATAACGTAATATGCAGTGTATCATTGAAAATACCTTATAATATAACGTAATATGCAGTGTATCATTGAAAATACCTTATAATATATAGTAGTTTATCATTGAAAATACCTTATAATATAACGTAATATTCAGTGTATCATTGAAAATACCTTATAATATAACGTAATATGCAGTGTATCATTGAAAATACCTTATAATATAACGTAATATGCAGTGTATCATTGAAAATACCTTATAATATAAGGTAATATGCTGTGTATCATTGAAAATACCTTATAATATATGGTAATTTGTAGTGTATCAATGAAAATACCTTATAATATAACGTAATAAGCAGTGTATCATTGAAAGTACCTTATAATATAACGTAATATGCAGTGTATCATTGAAAATACCTTATAATATAACGTAATATGCAGTGTATCATTGAAAATACCTTATAATATAACGTAATATGCAGTGTATCATTGAAAATACCTTAGAATATGTGGTAATTCTAGTCTATCAATGAAAATACCTTATAATATAACGTAATATGCAGTGTATCATTGAAAATACATTATAATATAACGTAATATGCGGTGTATCATTGAAAATACCTTATAATATAACGTAATTTGTAGTGTATCATTGAAAATACCTTATAATAAAACGTAATATGCAGTGTATCATTGAAAATACCTTATAATAAATCGTAATATGCAGTGTATCATTGAGAATACCTTATAATAAAACGTAATATGCAGTGTATCATTGAAAATACCTTATAATATAACGTAATATGCAGTGTATCATTGAAAATACATTATAATATAACGTAATATGCGGTGTATCATTGAAAATACCTTATAATATAACGTAATTTGTAGTGTATCATTGAAAATACCTTATAATATATGGTAATTTGTAGTGTATCAATGAAAATACCTTATAATATAACATAATATGCAGTGTATCACTGAAAACACCTTATAATATATAGTAGTTTATCATTGAAAATACCTTATAATATAACGTAATATTCTGTGTATCATTGAAAATACCTTATAATATAACGTAATATGCAGTGTATCATTGAAAATACCTTATAATATAACGTAATATGCAGTGTATCATTGAAAATACCTTATAATATTTAGTAGTTTATCATTGAAAATACCTTATTATAAAACGTACTATTCTGTGTATCATTGAAAATACCTTATAATATAACGTAATATGCAGTGTATCATTGAAAATACCTTATAATATAACGTAATATGCAGTGTATCATTGAAAATACCTTATAATATAACGTAATATGCAGTGTATCATTGAAAATACCTTGTAATATATCGTAATTTGTAGTGTATCATTGGAAATACCTTATAATATTTAGTAGTTTATCATTGAAAATACCTTATTATAAAACGTAATATTCTGTGTATCATTGAAAATACCTTATAATATAACGTAATATGCAGTGTATCATTGAAAATACCTTATAATATGACGTAATATGCAGTGTATCATTGAAAATACCTTATAATAAATCGTAATATGCAGTGTATCATTGAGAATACCTTATAATAAAACGTAATATGCAGTGTATCATTGAAAATACCTTATAATATAACGTAATATGCAGTGTATCATTGAAAATACATTATAATATAACGTAATATGCGGTGTATCATTGAAAATACCTTATAATATAACGTAATTTGTAGTGTATCATTGAAAATACCTTATAATAAAACGTAATATGCAGTGTATCATTGAAAATACCTTATAATATATCGTAATTTTTTAGTGTATCATTGAAAATACCTAATAATATAACGTAATATGCAGTGTATCATTGGAAATACCTTATAATATATCGTAATTTGTAGTGTATCATTGAAAATACCTTATAATATATGGTAATTTGTAGTGCATCAATGAAAATACCTTATAATATAACGTAATAAGCAGTGTATCATTGAAAATACCTTATAATATAACGTAATATGCAGTGTATCATTGAAAATACCTTGTAATATATCGTAATTTGTAGTGTATCATTGGAAATACCTTATAATATTTAGTAGTTTATCATTGAAAATACCTTATTATAAAACGTAATATTCTGTGTATCATTGAAAATACCTTATAATATAACGTAATATGCAGTGTATCATTGAAAATACCTTATAATATGACGTAATATGCAGTGTATCATTGAAAATACCTTATAATAAATCGTAATATGCAGTGTATCATTGAGAATACCTTATAATATAACGTAATATGCAGTGTATCATTGAAAATACCTTATAATATAACGTAATATGCGGTGTATCATTGAAAATACCTTATAATATAACGTAATTTGTAGTGTATCATTGAAAATACCTTATAATAAAACGTAATATGCAGTGTATCATTGAAAATACCTTATAATAAAACGTAATATGCAGTGTATCATTGAAAATACCTTATAATATATCGTAATTTGTAGTGTATCATTGAAAATACCTTATAATATATGGTAATTTGTAGTGCATCAATGAAAATACCTTATAATATAACGTAATATGCAGTGTATCATTGGAAATACCTTATAATATATCGTAATTTTTTAGTGTATCATTGAAAATACCTAATAATATAACGTAATATGCAGTGTATCATTGGAAATACCTTATACTATATCGTAATTTGTAGTGTATCATTGAAAAAACCTAATAATATAACGTAATATGCAGTGTATCATTGAAAATACCTTATAATATAACGTAATATGCAGTGTATCATTGAAAATACCTTATAATATATAGTAGTTTATCATTGAAAATACCTTATAATATAACGTAATATTCTGTGTATCATTGAAAATACCTTATAATATAACGTAATATGCAGTGTATCATTGAAAATACCTTATAATATAACGTAATATGCAGTGTATCATTGAAAATACCTTATAATATAAGGTAATATGCAGTGTATCATTGAAAATACCTTATAATATATGGTAATTTGTAGTGTATCAATGAAAATACCTTATAATATAACGTAATAAGCAGTGTATCATTGAAAATACCTTATAATATAACGTAATATGCAGTGTATCATTGAAAATACCTTATAATATAACGTAATATGCAGTGTATCATTGAAAATACCTTATAATATAACGTAATATGCAGTGTATCATTGAAAATACCTTGTAATATATCGTAATTTGTAGTGTATCATTGGAAATACCTTATAATATTTAGTAGTTTATCATTGAAAATACCTTATTATAAAACGTAATATTCTGTGTATCATTGAAAATACCTTATAATATAACGTAATATGCAGTGTATCATTGAAAATACCTTATAATATGACGTAATATGCAGTGTATCATTGAAAATACCTTATAATAAATCGTAATATGCAGTGTATCATTGAGAATACCTTATAATAAAACGTAATATGCAGTGTATCATTGAAAATACCTTATAATATAACGTAATATGCAGTGTATCATTGAAAATACATTATAATATAACGTAATATGCGGTGTATCATTGAAAATACCTTATAATATAACGGAATTTGTAGTGTATCATTGAAAATACCTTATAATAAAACGTAATATGCAGTGTATCATTGAAAATACCTTATAATAAAACGTAATATGCAGTGTATCATTGAAAATACCTTATAATATATCGTAATTGTAGTGTATCATTGAAAATACCTTATAATATATGGTAATTTGTAGTGCATCAATGAAAATACCTTATAATATAACGTAATATGCAGTGTATCATTGAAAATACCTTATAATATAACGTAATATGCAGTGTATCATTGAAAATACCTTATAATATATGGTAATATGCAGTGTATCATTGGAAATACCTTATAATATATCGAAATTTTTTAGTGTATCATTGAAAATTCCTTATAATATATGGTAATTTGTAGTGTATCAATGAAAATACCTTATAATATAACGTAATATGCAGTGTATCACTGAAAACACCTTATAATATATAGTAGTTTATCATTGAAAATACCTTATAATATAACGTAATATTCTGTGTATCATTGAAAATACCTTATAATATAACGTAATATGCAGTGTATCATTGAAAATACCTTATAATATAACGTAATATGCAGTGTATCATTGAAAATACCTTATAATATAACGTAATATGCAATGTATCATTGAAAATACCTTATAATATATAGTAGTTTATCATTGAAAATACCTTATAATATAACGTAATATTCTGTGTATCATTGAAAATACCTTATAATATAACGTAATATGCAGTGTATCATTGAAAATACCTTATAATATAACGTAATATGCAGTGTATCATTGAAAATACCTTATAATATAAGGTAATATGCTGTGTATCATTGAAAATACCTTATAATATATGGTAATTTGTAGTGTATCAATGAAAATACCTTATAATATAACGTAATAAGCAGTGTATCATTGAAAATACCTTATAATATAACGTAATATGCAGTGTATCATTGAAAATACCTTATAATATAACGTAATATGCAGTGTATCATTGAAAATACCTTATAATATAACGTAATATGCAGTGTATCATTGAAAATACCTTATAATATAACGTAATATGCAGTGTATCATTGAAAATACCTTATAATATAACGTAATATGCAGTCTATCAATGAAAATACCTTATAATATAACGTAATATGCAGTGTATCATTGAAAATACCTTATAATATAACGTAATATGCAGTGTATCATTGAAAATACCTTAGAATATATAGTAGTTTATCATTGAAAATACCTTATAATATAACGTAATATGCGGTGTATCATTGAAAATACCTTATAATATAACGTAATTTGTAGTGTATCATTGAAAATACCTTATAATAAAACGTAATATGCAGTGTATCATTGAAAATACATTATAATATAACGTAATATGCGGTGTATCATTGAAAATACCTTATAATATAACGTAATATGCAGTGTATCATTGAAAATACCTTATAATATAACGTAATATGCAGTGTATCATTGAAAATACCTTATAATATATGGTAATATGCAGTGTATCATTGGAAATACCTTATAATATATCGAAATTTTTTAGTGTATCATTGAAAATTCCTTATAATATATGGTAATTTGTAGTGTATAAATGAAAATACCTTATAATATAACGTAATATGCAGTGTATCATTGAAAATACCCTATAATATTTAGTAGTTTATCATTGAAAATACCTTATTATAAAACGTAATATTCTGTGTATCATTGAAAATACCTTATAATATAACGTAATATGCAGTGTATCATTGAAAATACCTTATAATATGACGTAATATGCAGTGTATCATTGAAAATACCTTATAATAAATCGTAATATGCAGTGTATCATTGAGAATACCTTATAATAAAACGTAATATGCAGTGTACCATTGAAAATACCTTATAATATATGGTAATTTGTAGTGTATCAATGAAAATACCTTATAATATAACGTAATATGCAGTGTATCATTGAAAATACCCTATAATATTTAGTAGTTTATCATTGAAAATACCTTATTATAAAACGTAATATTCTGTGTATCATTGAAAATACCTTATAATATAACGTAATATGCAGTGTATCATTGAAAATACCTTATAATATGACGTAATATGCAGTGTATCATTGAAAATACCTTATAATAAATCGTAATATGCAGTGTATCATTGAGAATACCTTATAATAAAACGTAATATGCAGTGTACCATTGAAAATACCTTATAATATAACGTAATATGCAGTGTATCATTGAAAATACATTATAATATAACGTAATATGCGGTGTATCATTGAAAATACCTTATAATATAACGTAATTTGTAGTGTATCATTGAAAATACCTTATAATAAAACGTAATATGCAGTGTATCATTGAAAATACCTTATAATATAACGTAATATGCAGTGTATCATTGAAAATACCTTATAATATAACGTAATATGCAGTGTATCATTGAAAATACCTTAGAATATGTGGTAATTCTAGTCTATCAATGAAAATACCTTATAATATTTAGTAGTTTATCATTGAAAATACCTTATTATAAAACGTAATATGCAGTGTATCATTGAAAATACCTTATAATAAAACGTAATATGCAGTGTATCATTGAAAATACCTTATAATATATCGTAATTTGTAGTGTATCATTGAAAATACCTTATAATATATGGTAATTTGTAGTGCATCAATGAAAATACCTTATAATATAACGTAATATGCAGTGTATCATTGGAAATACCTTATAATATATCGTAATTTTTTAGGTATGTTGGTAATCATTGAAAATACCTAATAATATAACGTAATATGCAGTGTATCATTGGAAATACCTTATACTATATCGTAATTTGTAGTGTATCATTGAAAATACCTAATAATATAACGTAATATGCAGTGTATCATTGAAAATACCTTATAATATAACGTAATATGCAGTGTATCATTGAAAATACCTTATAATATATAGTAGTTTATCATTGAAAATACCTTATAATATAACGTAATATTCTGTGTATCATTGAAAATACCTTATAATATAACGTAATATGCAGTGTATCATTGAAAATACCTTATAATATAACGTAATATGCAGTGTATCATTGAAAATACCTTATAATATAAGGTAATATGCTGTGTATCATTGAAAATACCTTATAATATATGGTAATTTGTAGTGTATCAATGAAAATACCTTATAATATAACGTAATAAGCAGTGTATCATTGAAAATACCTTATAATATAACGTAATATGCAGTGTATCATTGAAAATACCTTATAATATAACGTAATATGCAGTGTATCATTGAAAATACCTTATAATATAACGTAATATGCAGTGTATCATTGAAAATACCTTAGAATATGTGGTAATTCTAGTCTATCAATGAAAATACCTTATAATATAACGTAATATGCAGTGTATCATTGAAAATACCTTATAATATAACGTAATATGCAGTGTATCATTGAAAATACCTTATATATATAGTAGTTTATCATTGAAAATACCTTATAATATAACGTAATATTCTGTGTATCATTGAAAATACCTTATAATATAACGTAATATGCAGTGTATCATTGAAAATACCTTATAATATAACGTAATATGCAGTGTATCATTGAAAATACCTTATAATATAACGTAATATGCAGTGTATCATTGAAAATACCTTATAATATAACGTAATATGCAGTGTATCATTGAAAATACCTTGTAATATATCGTAATTTGTAGTGTATCATTGGAAATACCTTATAATATTTAGTAGTTTATCATTGAAAATACCTTATTATAAAACGTAATATTCTGTGTATCATTGAAAATACCTTATAATATAACGTAATATGCAGTGTATCATTGAAAATACCTTATAATATGACGTAATATGCAGTGTATCATTGAAAATACCTTATAATAAATCGTAATATGCAGTGTATCATTGAGAATACCTTATAATATAACGTAATATGCAGTGTATCATTGAAAATACCTTATAATATAACGTAATATGCGGTGTATCATTGAAAATACCTTATAAT
>CAKAJI010000391.1:0-34658 GCA_916610255.1 Lasioglossum lativentre
TTATATTATAAGGTATTTTCAATGATACACTGCATATTACGTTATATTATAAGGTATTTTCAATGATAAACTACTATATATTATAAGGTATTTTCAATGATACACTGCATATTACGTTATATTATAAGGTATTTTCATTGATAGACTAGAATTACCATGTATTCTAAGGTATTTTCAATGATACACTACAAATTACGATATATTATAAGGTATTTTCAATGATAACCTGCATATTACGTTATATTATAAGGTATTTTCAATGATACACTGCATATTACGTTATATTATAAGGTATTTTCATTGATCGACTAGAATTACCATATATTCTAAGGTATTTTCAATGATACACTGCATATTACGTTATATGGGAAGGTATTTTCAATGATACACTGCATATTACGTTATAGTATAAGGTATTTTCAATGATACACTGCATATTACGTTATATTATAAGGTATTTTCAATGATACACTACAAATTACGATATATTATAAGGTATTTTCAATGATACACTAGAATTTCCATATATTCTAAGGTATTTTCAATGATACACTGCATATTACGTTATATTATAAGGTATTTTCAATGATAGACTAGAATTACCATATATTCTAAGGTATTTTCAATGATACACTACAAATTACGATATATTATAAGGTATTTTCAATTATACCCTGCATATTACGTTATATTATAAGGTATTTGCAATGATAAACTGCATATTACGTTATATTATAAGGTATTTTCAATGATGCACTGCATATTACGTTATACGATAAGGTATTTTCATTGTTAGACTAGAATTACCATATATTCTAAGGTATTTTCAATGATACACTGCATATTACGTTATATGAGAAGGTATTTTCATTGATACACTACAAATTACGATATATTATAAGGTATTTTCAATGATACACTGCATATTACGTTATATGGGAAGGTATTTTCAATGATACACTGCATATTACGTTATATTATAAGGTATTTTCAATGATACACTGCATATTACGTTAGATTATAAGGTATTTTCAATGATACACTACAAATTACGATATATTCTAAGGTATTTTCAATGGTGCACTGCATATTACGTTATATTATAAGGTATTTTCATTGACAGACTAGAATTACCATATATTATAAGGTATTTTCAATGATACACTGCATATTACGTTATATGGGAAGGTATTATCAATGATACACTGCATATTACGTTATTGTATAAGTTATTTTCAATGATACACTGCATATTACGTTATATTATAAGGTATTTTCAATGATACACTACAAATTACGATATATTATAAGGTATTTTCAATGATACACTGCATATTACGTTATATTATAAGGTATTTTCAATGATACGCTGCATATTACGTTATATCATAAGGTATTTTCAATGATACACTGC
The DNA here is from genome assembly GCA_916610255.1 of Lasioglossum lativentre. Classification (NCBI taxonomy): domain Eukaryota; kingdom Metazoa; phylum Arthropoda; class Insecta; order Hymenoptera; family Halictidae; genus Lasioglossum; species Lasioglossum lativentre. The sequence continues at coordinate 1,415 of CAKAJI010000391.1, forward strand.
ATATTAAGTTATATTATAAGGTATTTTCAATGATAAACTACTATATATTATAAGGTATTTTCAATGATACACTGCATATTACGTTATATTATAAGGTATTTTCAATGATACACTACAAATAACGATATATTATAAGGTATTTTCAATGATACACTACAAATTACGATATATTATAAGGTATTTTCAATGATAACCTGCATATTACGTTATATTATAAGGTATTTTCAATGATACACTGCATATTACGTTATATTATAAGGTATTTTCAATGATGCACTGCATATTACGTTATATTATAAGGTATTTTCAATGATGCACTGCATATTACGTTATACTATAAGGTATTTTCAATTATACACTACACATTACGATATAATATAACGTAATTTTCAATGATACACTGCATATTACGTTATATTATAAGGTATTTTCATTGATAGACTAGAATTACCATATATTCTAAGGTATTTTCAATGATACACTGCATATTACGTTATATTATAAGGTATTTTCAATGATAGACTAGAATTACCATATATTCTAAGGTATTTTCAATAATACACTACAAATTACGATATATTCTAAGGTATTTTCAATGATAACCTGCATATTACGTTATATTATAAGGTATTTTCAATGATACACTGCATATTACGTTATATTATAAGGTATTTTCAATGATACCCTGCATATTACGTTATATTATAAGGTATTTTCAATGATACACTGCATATTACGTTATATTATAAGGTATTTTCATTGATAGACTAGAATTACCATATATTCTAAGGTATTTTCATTGATAGACTAGAATTACCATATATTCTAAGGTATTTTCAATGATACACTACAAATTACGATATATTATAAGGTATTTTCAATGATAACCTGCATATTACGTTATATTATAAGGTATTTTCAATGATACACTGCATATTACGTTATATTATAAGGTATTTTCAATGATGCACTGCATATTACGTTATATTATAAGGTATTTTCAATGATGCACTAAATATTACGTTATACTATAAGGTATTTTCAATGATACACTACACATTACGATATATTATAAGGTATTTTCAATGATACACTGCATATTACGTTATATTATAAGGTATTTTCATTGATAGACTAGAATTACCATATATTCTAAGGTATTTTCAATGATACACTGCATATTACGTTATATTATAAGGTATTTTCAATGATAGACTAGAATTACGATATATTCTAAGGTATTTTCAATGATACACTACAAATTACGATATATTATAAGGTATTTTCAATGATAACCTGCATATTACGTTATATTATAAGGTATTTTCAATGATACACTGCATATTACGTTATATTATAAGGTATTTTCAATGATAACCTGCATATTACGTTATATTATAAGGTATTTTCAATGATACACTGCATATTACGTTATATTATAAGGTATTTTCAATGATAGACTAGAATTACCATATATTCTAAGGTATTTTCAATGATACACTGCATATTAAGTTATATTATAAGGTATTTTGAATGATACACTGCATATTAAGTTATATTAAAAGGTATTTTCAATGATAAACTGCTATATATTATAAGGTATTTTCAATGATACACTGCATATTACGTTATATTATAAGGTATTTTCAATGATAAACTACTATATATTATAAGGTATTTTCAATGATACACTGCATATTACGTTATATTATAAGGTATTTTCATTGATAGACTAGAATTACCATATATTCTAAGGTATTTTCAATGATACACTGCATATTACGTTATATTATAAGGTATTTTCAATGATAGACTAGAATTACCATATATTCTAAGGTATTTTCAATGATACACTACAAATTACGATATATTATAAGGTATTTTCAATTATACACTGCATATTACGTTATATTATAAGGTATTTTCATTGATAGACTAGAATTACCATATATTCTAAGGTATTTTCAATGATACACTGCATATTACGTTATATTATAAGGTATTTTCAATGATAGACTAGAATTACGATATATTCTAAGGTATTTTCAATGATACACTACAATTACGATATATTATAAGGTATTTTCAATGATAACCTGCATATTACGTTATATTATAAGGTATTTTCAATGATACACTGCATATTACGTTATATTATAAGGTATTTTCAATGATAACCTGCATATTACGTTATATTATAAGGTATTTTCAATGATACACTGCATATTACGTTATATTATAAGGTATTTTCATTGATAGACTAGAATTACCATATATTCTAAGGTATTTTCAATGATACACTGCATATTACGTTATATTATAAGGTATTTTCAATGATAAACTGCTATATATTATAAGGTATTTTCAATGATACACTGCATATTACGTTATATTATAAGGTATTTTCAATGATAAACTACTATATATTATAAGGTATTTTCAATGATACACTGCATATTACGTTATATTATAAGGTATTTTCATTGATAGACTAGAATTACCATATATTCTAAGGTATTTTCAATGATACACTACAAATTACGATATATTATAAGGTATTTTCAATGATAACCTGCATATTACGTTATATTATAAGGTATTTTCAATGATACACTGCATATTACGTTATATTATAAGGTATTTTCATTGATCGACTAGAATTACCATATATTCTAAGGTATTTTCAATGATACACTGCATATTACGTTATATGGGAAGGTATTTTCAATGATACACTGCATATTACGTTATAGTATAAGGTATTTTCAATGATACACTGCATATTACGTTATATTATAAGGTATTTTCAATGATAAACTGCATATTACGTTATATTATAAGGTATTTTCAATGATACACTGCATATTACGTTATATTATAAGGTATTTTCAATGATAAACTACTATATATTATAAGGTATTTTCAATGATACACTACAAATTACGATATATTATAAGGTATTTTCAATGATACACTAGAATTACCATATATTCTAAGGTATTTTCAATGATACACTGCATATTACGTTATATTATAAGGTATTTTCAATGATAGACTAGAATTACCATATATTCTAAGGTATTTTCAATGATACACTACAAATTACGATATATTATAAGGTATTTTCAATTATACCCTGCATATTACGTTATATTATAAGGTATTTTCAATGATAAACTGCATATTACGTTATATTATAAGGTATTTTCAATGATGCACTGCATATTACGTTATACGATAAGGTATTTTCATTGTTAGACTAGAATTACCATATATTCTAAGGTATTTTCAATGATACACTGCATATTACGTTATATGAGAAGGTATTTTCATTGATACACTACAAATTACGATATATTATAAGGTATTTTCAATGATACACTACAAATTACGATATATTCTAAGGTATTTTCAATGGTGCACTGCATATTACGTTATATTATAAGGTATTTTCAATGATACACTACAAATTACGATATATTATAAGGTATTTTCAATGATACACTAGAATTACCATATATTCTAAGGTATTTTCAATGATACACTGCATATTACGTTATATTATAAGGTATTTTCAATGATACACTGCATATTAAGTTATATTAAAAGGTATTTTCAATGATAAACTGCTATATATTATAAGGTATTTTCAATGATACACTGCATATTACGTTATATTATAAGGTATTTTCAATGATAAACTACTATATATTATAAGGTATTTTCAATGATACACTGCATATTACGTTATATTATAAGGTATTTTCATTGATAGTGTTACGTCTCACGCGGGGTCCGCGAAGACGTTACGTTTTTACGCGTGCGAATTTATTTCGATGTTTACGGTTCGTTGCGACGTAGGACGAGTTACGTCGTTCCGTCGTCAGAGAGAGAATGTCGGGATGGGATCCCCGGTCGGCTGGACCTAGTCCGCCTGGGCCGTGAATTGGAGTACGCACACGCAAACGGCTGGACCAAGTCCGCCAAGATTGTGGGTGGGTACGGTAGGTCGAACGGCTGGACCCAGTCCGCCTAGTTCGAGGAAAATTGGAGACTTCACAAACGGCTAGACCTAGTCCGCCAAGATTGTGGTAGGTGAGGGAACTCGAACGGCTAGACCCAGTCCGCCTAGTTCGAGGGAAATTGAAGGACGCACAAACGGCTGGACCCAGTCCGCCAGGAATGTGGTAGTGGGGGAGCTCGAGAGGCTAGATCCAGTCCGCCGTTCTCGAACGTGTAGGTATATGACAGGGGTGAAAAAGTGGTTGGCGACTCCTCTCACGACTAAGGTTCTTGATACACGCACGTTCGCACACGCAAATGAATTTATTCTGTGCTGGTCCGCACGCAGCAATATCGACGTATAAGGGGATTAGGAAGGAGGTGGTGTATCCTCTCAGTTTGAGTTCCAGAACTACAAATAGTTCAAAGTGCTCTCGGTTTCATCATCGAGAATGATGGAAGAAGGTAAATGGTTAAAAGGTTGGATTGAGGAAAGTGAACGCGAACAGTCGTTGCACTGGATGGTGCACCGGAGAATTCTGACTTCAGACTTCAGCTGACTCGTGACTTCGACTGACTCCTGACTTCGACTGACTCCTGACTTCGACTGACTCCTGACTTCGACTGACTCCGACTTCGACTGCTTTCGACTGATTCCTGAATTCAACTGACTCCTGACTTCGACTGCTTTCGACTGATTCCTGAATTCAACTGACTCCTGACTTCGACTGCTTTCGACTGATTCCTGAATTCAACTGGTTTCGTAGGTGTCCAGCTGCTTCCCTTATAGTCCAACGTTGGTGGAAGGGGGTAGTCCCAATCACATGTCAAGTTGTTCCAGTGGAAGGGGTAGTGGATCACTGGAGGTGGATCGACGTTCCTGCGTCTAAGTCCTTTATCGTATTTTGTGAAATAATTCTGTTCTGAGACTATGTTCTTATCGTATTTCGTGAAATAATTCTGTTCTGAGACTATGTCCTTTATCGTATTTCGTGAAATAATTCAGTTCTCAGACTATGTTCTTATCGTATTTCGTGAAATAATTCTGTTCTCAGACTATGTCCTTATCGTATTTCGTGAAATAATTCTGTTCTCAGACTATGTCCTTATCGTATTTCGTGAGATAATTCAGGTGCAGGAATGGTGTTGTCGGTTCGAACTGTCGACTACTAATAATCGATTTGATCCGCTGTCTCGATGATTTCGACTTCTGGTGGGGGTTGCGACGTAGTAGGTTCACTAGACTGGAACGGACCGTATCAATAGGGAAACGGTCCCTTGAAACTTTATTCTTGTGAGATTTGAAATAGTGGCGTATGAATGAGGGGCAGGCCCCTTAAAAATATACCACAGGAACGGCCTGGGCTTGCAAGAGCAGGACGGACTGTGGTGACGAACGTCACACGTCACCCCTCGGGGAAAAAAAAAAAAAGGAAAAATTTCCTTTTTCGTAGAAAAATAAATTTTACACTTTTTTTTTTTTTTGAAAGTGGAGGGAAGGTGGGAAATAAGAGTAAAACAAAATATATAGTTCGTGTTGAGTCGGATGCCAAAATAGAAAATAATAATTGTATGTGGCGTGTGTCCGAAAAATGGGGATTGTCAAGGAAATAAAAATAAAAATAAATTAAATGAACATTTGTTTGCACTTGTGGCTCGTAGTAGTAGTAGTAGTAGTAGTAGTAGTAGTAGTAGTAGTAGTAATGATGATAATAATAATAATAATAATAATAATGGTAGTAGTAGTAATAGTAGTCGTAGTAATAATAGTAGTAGTAATAATAATGATAATAATACTAATAGTAATAATAAAAGGATGAAGTTAAATAACGCTACTGCAGTTATGCGGGGAGGATAAAAAGTGTAAAATAAAAGTAAAAATGAAAATAATGGCTTCTCTTTTGCTGGGTGGAGGGCCTACTCCAGCGTAATAATTTCCACCTCTGGGTGGCCCCTCGCAGTTTGTGCGGCTGGTGGTGGTGGTGGCTGGGCCTTTTCCCGGAGCGTCTTTTTGACTTGTACGCGGAACGTTATTGGGTCCCATTCGTAGCCCTCCGGCATTTTTGTGATCGACGTGATCCGGGGTTGTTCCCATGGTCTGGGCAGCCACTCGTTGGGGTCGTCTGGCCGGACGTCCACCACCAGTTGTCTGTGTTGGTGGGTGGTTGGTGGTTCTGGCGGGATGACGATCTGGAACGGTACGTATCGTTTGACTGCTGGATCTATTTCGTCCGGGATCCCGAAATTCGTCAGGTGCCCGGTGGACGATGTGTCCTCGTACAGCGAGCGAAGAATCCTTCTGTACTGGGTTTTTCGTCCGGCGCGGTGGGTCTTCTTAAATTTCTTCGTTTGCTCCATAATGATCGACTATGCAGATTTGGCGATTACCATTGTTTATATAGGTATTTGTACTGTGAGGGGGGGGGGGTAATAGAGAGAAGAGGGGGAAGCGATGGGTAAAAAAAAAGTGAAGGGTGGGGGTAATTTGGTGGGTGAGGGGAAGGTTTTTTTCTTTTTGAGGGGGGGGGAAGGGTTTTTTGTGAGGGTCACTTTGGCGGGTGAGGGGAAGGTTTTTTTTTTTGGGGGGGGAGGGGTAGAGATTCTGGGTGACCAGGGGGAATGGTGGGGAAGGGGGTTATCCTGTATTATTATGATTTCTTTCGCTTTGTGGTGTTATTCGGAATATAAATGGTGTTCGTGCAAATATAAATGGCGTTGCCGCTTCCATTAGTTTGACGGAGCAATGAATACATTCGATCAGCTGTGTTGGTGTCAATACCTCTCCCGAGCATTTCGAGCATTTGTTTGCCATTCCGATATCGTGTATATGGTGCAGAACCCTGTGTGTTGTGATTCCTTGCTTCGGTTCTAATTTTACACAACTTTCACACATTTCCTCGTTTTTACTGTTTATGTATAGTGTGCCGGTGTAGCACTTGAATCTAGCGAATTGATCTAAGTATTCAAATCGCTTCTCTTCCGTGGATGTACGACGTTGACTGTGTAGACACATGGTTGCTGTACGAATGATCGATTTTCGTCGTTGATCTCGATTATATTGTGTAGATTAGGGGGGGGGGGATTTTTCCTCTCTCCTTTTTCAAGTTAAACCGACTGTGTCTTGGAGGCGTGACGGTCTTGCTGTATTCGAATGGATGATTTTGGTACCCCTTCTCCACGTGATTTTCAGGTTTTTATTTGGGTATACTTCCAATATCGTGTGTGGTCCCGTATAATTATCGTCGAATTTTCCTTTTTTTGGTTGTTTTAGTACGAAGATGGATTCGCCCACTTGGAAGTCGTATGAGTGGATTCGTTTATCGTACTGTTCCTTCGATTTTTCTTTCGCTTTCTGTAGGTTGGAACGCGCTAACCTTTGTGTTTCGGTAATGATGCGGTTTAGATTACTGAGATAATCATTGTAAGTGATTATTCCCGTATTACTTGTTCTACTTTCCGTGGTTGGGGTTCTAGCAATTTTGCCGAAGACCAATTGATGTGGTGTGTATCGTGTTCCTTCGTGGATACTGGTATTATAGGAGAAGGAAGCGAGGTTGGTCCATTCGTCCCATTCTTTGTTGGCCGTTACGTACATTTTTAAATATTCTGCAAGTACGTGATGCGATCTTTCTATGGAACCGTTAGTTTGTGGGTGAAATGACGTGGATTTGAAGTGTTGGATTTTAAATCTTTTGGTTATTGTTTTAATGAAAGTGCCTACGAAATTGGTTCCTTGATCGGTAAGGATCGCTCGGGGAGTTCCGTAGCGACAAATGAACTCTTTTATGAAAGCGTCCGCAATTTGGGCGGATTTTACGTTAGGTAACGGAATTGCTAAGGAAAATTTCGTGAGTAGGTCTTGAATGGTAAGGATGTATGAATTTCCTTTTCTAGTGGACGGAAGGGGTCCAACGACGTCCATGCTTACTTTATCGAATGCCGACCCGGGCGTGTCTGTTATTATCATCGGTTGACGCGTTTTCACGCGTACGAGTTTTTTCCTTTGACATTCTAGGCAATTCTGGATGAAGGTTTGTATTTCCTTTTTCATATTTTTCCAGAAGTATTGTTGTCGTATCCGACCATATGTCTTAGTGACTCCCTTGTGGCCGGCTATAGCGGAGCAGTGGTTTTCTGCGATGATAGCCTGTTTTTCCGTTTCTTCAGGGATTCTGACAGATTGCGATGTTACTGTTATTGTAACGTTGAGTTCTGAGAGGTAGGTTTTTAGTAATTCCAATACTGTATTCCAGGGTTCTGTTCCGAGCATTGGTTGTTTCGCGATGCAGATCGTTTGGAGACCCATTTCGCATATAACATCTCGTAGGGACGATATGCATTCTTCTAGGATCGCTGGATCCGGTTGCATCACAACTCTTTCCTGTATCGCTAGGGCTATCAGTTGTCTGTTTCTGTTTTCGAATACCCTTGCTCTTCCCAGGGTCAGTTTCATGCCCTGTGGTAGAATATTGCCTCGTTGGAGTTCTTTTGATCCTTCGTCACAGGGTTCTCCTCTTGTAGTAACGAGGAACACGTGATTATCGTGGATCAAGGTAAGGGGATCGTTGGATTCGATGATTTGGAAGCCGAATTCGTTACCAGGCGTTATTACGGGTGTTGTTTCGTTTTCCTCCTCTGAGGAGCTATTTTCAGAGGCTGTGTCTGAGTGGTCGTCCGATATATCTATCGGTTGTACTTCGTTCAGATGCGTTAATGGCTCTGTGAACGAAGTCTGAGACGGCAAGTAATCGCTATCATCTGCTATCCGTTCGGGGGTGAGTGTTTCCGGTGTGGAACTATTTGATTCCGATGGATTTGTTGACTGGTTTGATGGCGTTGCCGGTTCTTGCGGAACCGTACGTGATGCGGCGCGTTTGTGTCTTTTCGCGACAGGCAAGTCTTCGTCTGGGTCACTGTCGCTAGTTGATCGGGCTCTTATAGGCAGTATTTTTGCGTGGTTTATTCGTGACAGTGCATCTGCAATGTAATTGGTCTTCCCTGGTTGGTAGCGAATTTCATAGTCGTACTCCGCTAGTTTTAATCTCCATCTAACTAAGCGGGATGTAGGATCTTTAACGCTGTGTAACCATACCAGTGGTTTGTGATCCGTATACAGACTAAAGGTTTTGCCATACAGGTAGGGCCTGAAGTGTCCCACGCAATATACAATGGCCAATAGTTCTTTCTCTATCGTCGAATAATTTTCCTCTGCATTATTCAATGTTCTTGATGCATAAGATATTGGTAACTCTTTGTTTTCAACGGTCTGGCTTAGAACTCCACCGATGGCGTTACAAGATGCGTCTGTTGTGACGTGGAATTGTTTTGTGAAGTCCGGGAATTGTAAAATTGGTTGAGTGGTCAATTGTTGTCGTAAATATTCAAACGATTCCTGTTCTTTATGACCCCAAGAAAATTTTATCTGTTTTTTCAACAGATTTGTTAAAGGTCTGGCGATTTTTGAAAAATTTGGTATAAATTTCCTATAATATCCGGCGAGACCGAGGAAACTCTTGATCTTTCTTGGGTTGTTTGGTGTAGGAAACTTTGCCACTGCCTCTATTTTCTTTGGGTCAGGTCGGACTCCATTCTCGGTAATGATGTGGCCCAAATATGCCACTTCTTTTCGTAAGAACTCGCATTTTTCTGGCTGTAGCTTGAGGTTGGCTTTTTGCAATTTTCCAGCTAATTTCCGGAATTTTATTTCGTGTTCCCTGACGGAACTTGCGTATATGACAATGTCGTCTAAATATACGAACATTTCTATTCCTTGAAGTCCAGAAAGAACGTGATCCATTAATCGCTGGAAAGTAGCTGGTGCGTTTCTTAGGCCGAATGGCATTCGTTTAAATTCGTAATGCCCGTAAGGAGTAGAGAATGCCGTCTTTTGTGTGTCAGATTTGTCCATTGGGATCTGGTGGAATCCTGACGCTAGGTCGAAGACGGAAAAATATTTGGCGCCGCCCAGCTGATCCAATATATCAGTAATGTTGGGCAACGGGTAGGCGTCTGGTATCGTTTTGGCATTTAATAATCGGTAATCGATTACCATTCGCCATTTCTTTTGCCCATCTGGTCCTGGTTTTTTGGGGACGATCCAGATAGGAGAATTGTAGGGAGATATCGATGGTTGTATGATATCGTTGTCGAGCAGTTCGTTTACTTGTTTGTTAATCTCCTCTTTGTGAATTGGTGGGAAACGATATTGTTTCACGTTTATAGGACGATCATCTGTTGTCGTAATTCGATGCGTTATTGCGTCGGTGTGGCCGAGTTGGCTTTCGGGTAAATGAAATATCGTGTTGTATTGATCAACAAGATTTCCGACACTGTTTCTTTCTTCGGGGTTCAAGTGCTCCGTATTTAAATGTTGCATGATTGCGGATATACGGTCGTTTCCACGGGGATTTGTATCGGGGGATATTAGAGGTTTCGCATGTTGACGAATATGATGGCAAGGGAATAATGAATTAGAATTCGAAGTGGCCTCAGAGGATTCCTTTTTGCAGGTTTTGGGGGTAGGTAGAATCAGCTTGGACTCTTTAGAAGGGGACTCCGACATGCGAGGTGGGAGTGTAGAATTGGATTCGCATGCTTTTGGAGGGGGTTGAGATTGGACGCACAGCGCACCTGGATTTAGTAAAGATTTAGTAGGTGGGTGCACTGTGGTGGGAGAAATAGAAGGGGTATGCGAAAGAGGAATTAGTGAGGGTTCTTCGAACTCCTCGAGTTCGATGTTGGGTTCTTGCAGTACAATACTTTGATTGGTTGTATTGACTGCGGGGAGATAAGCTTTTCCTTGCTTTGATTTAATTATGGCGTGTCCTAAATGGACTCCTTCGCCGAGGTTTTGACGCGGCACGTAGCCTTCGCCAAGATTTGGATTCAGGATGTGTATGGGGATGACCGTTTTCGATCTAGCAGGTAGCGTGATCGGTTCACGATTAAGGAATGGTATGGTGGTACCGTGGAAACGGAGGCAACTTTCCGAATAGACAATGTCGACGGATTGGTTTCGAAAAAATTCTGAGCCAATTATGCTATTTTGGGGAATTGGTAGATCGTCGGTGACGACATGAAATATCACCTTGTGATTGAAAATGTTCAATTCGAACGTGCCAAGGGTGGTGATGGTGTGGTTGGTAATACCTGTAATAATCACCCTTTCTTGGGTATTGATTAACTCGGGTTCGACCAATGATTTTTGTTTGATTATATTGATTTCCGATCCTGTGTCGACCATAGCTTCTGTCGCTTCGTTTAGGTCGACAGAATGTAGCATGACTGCAGGTACGAGTCGAGCCGGTTTTAATTGGACTGTACACATTCGTGCTTGTCCTGGTCTTCTCGTTCCGCGATTATCGGAAGTGCGGAGCGCGTCTGCTGTGGGGGTGCTCCACGAGGCGCGCTCGGGGGTTCTCGTGGGCGGTTCTCGTTTCCCTGGAACCGTTGATTATTGTAGGCTCGTTTCCTACACTCGGAGATTAGGTGGCCCGGGATTTTGCAGTATGTACAGATCTTTAGATCCATTAGACGACTTGTAGGTGTGCTGGTCGCGTCGTTGTTGGCGGCGCGACGTGGCGGATCTGGCCAACGAGTGATTTGACCTCGAGCATCCTGGGAGGGACCGCGGTATTGTCCATGGTTGCGGCAGGTACGGGCCTCATGCCCCGGCCTTAGACAAATTTGACATGTGAGCTGTGACGTTCGTGGAGTCGTCGAAAATCTTCGCTCATCTCTTTCCATTTCTTTAGTTATCTGGATTGCGGAATCGAAGGTTTCGGCTAAGCCGAAACAGCCTTCGTGTCGGATTCGGGTTCTCATGTCGGGAGGTAACCCGTCCAGGAAGGAGTCCAGAGTAAGGTCGTCTATATCGCTGACATGTTTGTCGGTCAAACTTCCATAACGCTCCCTTTCGCCGTCGACAATAGCGGAATTCAAGTCTTTGGCTCGCGTTATGTAGTCGAGGATGTGTTCTCTGGGCTCTTTTATGATGTTCGCTAGTTCGCCGCGGTAATGGTTAGGAGTTTTCGAGGGGGCGAAGACGTATCTTAGCCGGTTTATTAGCTCGTCTACGGAATTATGTGTTTGATCTTCGACAGCCAGGGCCGCATGTCCCTTGAGTCTGTTGCGCAGGAGTTTTGCTAGATTTGGTTCCGCTTTGGCGGGTAGCAGTTCGCGAGCCCGCTTGCATGCTCGTGCGAATTGAAAGACTGTGATGTTACCTCCATCGAAGTGGGGAACGGTTTCTACTGCGTCTTTCAGTGTAATTCGTCCATACTCGCGGGATGAATAATAATCCGTCTTTTCCACGATTTTATGCAGTGGGTTCGGGGTTTCAGACGTCGAGGTGTGATCGGATACGTGGGAGTTTGCTGGGCCTCCCAGTTTTTCGATAATTGACTGCATCTTTCTTAATTGTTTAGCCATCCCCTCGATGACAGTGAGGTTCGACGCAGGTTCAAGTTTGACCTCGGGAACTGGAACAGGTACATTGTGCTTGGCGAGTAGTTCTTGGTGCTTGAGTAGCATCTCTTTAAATTGTTCCAACAGGGTAATCTCCCTCGTTGGATCCTCGACAGGAAGAATCGGTTCCTCTAGTACGCTGTTGCTTCGCTCTGAATGCTGAGACATCGTGTGAGCGGAAAATTATATGAATTGCGGCAATTGTGGGTGCTTCGTTGAGCAATTCAAATCCCACCGAGCTGTCACCAATTTGTTACGTCTCACGCGGGGTCCGCGAAGACGTTACGTTTTTACGCGTGCGAATTTATTTCGATGTTTACGGTTCGTTGCGACGTAGGACGAGTTACGTCGTTCCGTCGTCAGAGAGAGAATGTCGGGATGGGATCCCCGGTCGGCTGGACCTAGTCCGCCTGGGCCGTGAATTGGAGTACGCACACGCAAACGGCTGGACCAAGTCCGCCAAGATTGTGGGTGGGTACGGTAGGTCGAACGGCTGGACCCAGTCCGCCTAGTTCGAGGAAAATTGGAGACTTCACAAACGGCTAGACCTAGTCCGCCAAGATTGTGGTAGGTGAGGGAACTCGAACGGCTAGACCCAGTCCGCCTAGTTCGAGGGAAATTGAAGGACGCACAAACGGCTGGACCCAGTCCGCCAGGAATGTGGTAGTGGGGGAGCTCGAGAGGCTAGATCCAGTCCGCCGTTCTCGAACGTGTAGGTATATGACAGGGGTGAAAAAGTGGTTGGCGACTCCTCTCACGACTAAGGTTCTTGATACACGCACGTTCGCACACGCAAATGAATTTATTCTGTGCTGGTCCGCACGCAGCAATATCGACGTATAAGGGGATTAGGAAGGAGGTGGTGTATCCTCTCAGTTTGAGTTCCAGAACTACAAATAGTTCAAAGTGCTCTCGGTTTCATCATCGAGAATGATGGAAGAAGGTAAATGGTTAAAAGGTTGGATTGAGGAAAGTGAACGCGAACAGTCGTTGCACTGGATGGTGCACCGGAGAATTCTGACTTCAGACTTCAGCTGACTCGTGACTTCGACTGACTCCTGACTTCGACTGACTCCTGACTTCGACTGACTCCTGACTTCGACTGACTCCGACTTCGACTGCTTTCGACTGATTCCTGAATTCAACTGACTCCTGACTTCGACTGCTTTCGACTGATTCCTGAATTCAACTGACTCCTGACTTCGACTGCTTTCGACTGATTCCTGAATTCAACTGGTTTCGTAGGTGTCCAGCTGCTTCCCTTATAGTCCAACGTTGGTGGAAGGGGGTAGTCCCAATCACATGTCAAGTTGTTCCAGTGGAAGGGGTAGTGGATCACTGGAGGTGGATCGACGTTCCTGCGTCTAAGTCCTTTATCGTATTTTGTGAAATAATTCTGTTCTGAGACTATGTCCTTTATCGTATTTCGTGAAATAATTCAGTTCTCAGACTATGTTCTTATCGTATTTCGTGAAATAATTCTGTTCTCAGACTATGTCCTTATCGTATTTCGTGAAATAATTCTGTTCTCAGACTATGTCCTTATCGTATTTCGTGAGATAATTCAGGTGCAGGAATGGTGTTGTCGGTTCGAACTGTCGACTACTAATAATCGATTTGATCCGCTGTCTCGATGATTTCGACTTCTGGTGGGGGTTGCGACGTAGTAGGTTCACTAGACTGGAACGGACCGTATCAATAGGGAAACGGTCCCTTGAAACTTTATTCTTGTGAGATTTGAAATAGTGGCGTATGAATGAGGGGCAGGCCCCTTAAAAATATACCACAGGAACGGCCTGGGCTTGCAAGAGCAGGACGGACTGTGGTGACGAACGTCACAATAGACTAGAATTACCATATATTCTAAGGTATTTTCAATGATACACTACAAATTACGATATATTATAAGGTATTTTCAATGATAACCTGCATATTACGTTATATTATAAGGTATTTTCAATGATACACTGCATATTACGTTATATTATAAGGTATTTTCATTGATCGACTAGAATTACCATATATTCTAAGGTATTTTCAATGATACACTGCATATTACGTTATATGCGAAGGTATTTTCAATGATACACTGCATATTACGTTATAGTATAAGGTATTTTCAATGATACACTGCATATTACGTTATATTATAAGGTATTTTCAATGATACACTACAAATTACGATATATTATAAGGTATTTTCAATGATACACTAGAATTACCATATATTCTAAGGTATTTTCAATGATACACTGCATATTACGTTATATTATAAGGTATTTTCAATGATAGACTAGAATTACCATATATTCTAAGGTATTTTCAATGATACACTACAAATTACGATATATTATAAGGTATTTTCAATTATACCCTGCATATTACGTTATATTATAAGGTATTTTCAATGATACACTGCATATTACGTTATATTATAAGGTATTTTCAATGATGCACTGCATATTACGTTATACGATAAGGTATTTTCATTGTTAGACTAGAATTACCATATATTCTAAGGTATTTTCAATGATACACTGCATATTACGTTATATGAGAAGGTATTTTCATTGATACACTACAAATTACGATATATTATAAGGTATTTTCAATGATACACTACAAATTACGATATATTCTAAGGTATTTTCAATGGTGCACTGCATATTACGTTATATTATAAGGTATTTTCAATGATAACCTGCATATTACGTTATATTATAAGGTATTTTCAATGATACACTGCATATTACGTTATATTATAAGGTATTTTCATTGATAGACTAGAATTACCATATATTCTAAGGTATTTTCAATGATACACTGCATATTACGTTATATTATAAGGTATTTTCAATGATACACTGCATATTAAGTTATATTAAAAGGTATTTTCAATGATAAACTGCTATATATTATAAGGTATTTTCAATGATACACTGCATATTACGTTATATTATAAGGTATTTTCAATGATAAACTACTATATATTATAAGGTATTTTCAATGATACGCTGCATATTACGTTATATTATAAGGTATTTTCATTGATAGACTAGAATTACCATATATTCTAAGGTATTTTCAATGATACACTACAAATTACGATATATTATAAGGTATTTTCAATGATAACCTGCATATTACGTTATATTATAAGGTATTTTCAATGATACACTGCATATTACGTTATATTATAAGGTATTTTCATTGATCGACTAGAATTACCATATATTCTAAGGTATTTTCAATGATACACTGCATATTACGTTATATGGGAAGGTATTTTAAATGATACACTGCATATTACGTTATAGTATAAGGTATTTTCAATGATACACTGCATATTACGTTATATTATAAGGTATTTTCAATGATTCACTACAAATTACGATATATTATAAGGTATTTTCAATGATACACTAGAATTACCATATATTCTAAGGTATTTTCAATGATAAACTACTATATATTATAAGGTATTTTCTATGATACACTGCATATTACGTTATATTATAAGGTATTTTCATTGATAGACTAGAATTACCATATATTCTAAGGTATTTTCAATGATACACTACAAATTACGATATATTATAAGGTATTTTCAATGATAACCTGCATATTACGTTATATTATAAGGTATTTTCAATGATACACTGCATATTACGTTATATTATAAGGTATTTTCATTGATCGACTAGAATTACCATATATTCTAAGGTATTTTCAATGATACACTGCATATTACGTTATATGGGAAGGTATTTTCATTGATACACTACAAATTACGATATATTATAAGGTATTTTCAATGATACACTGCATATTACGTTATATGGGAAGGTATTTTCAATGATACACTGCATATTACGTTATATTATAAGGTATTTTCAATGATACACTGCATATTACGTTAGATTATAAGGTATTTTCAATGATACACTACAAATTACGATATATTCTAAGGTATTTTCAATGGTGCACTGCATATTACGTTATATTATAAGGTATTTTCATTGACAGACTAGAATTACCATATATTATAAGGTATTTTCAATGATACACTGCATATTACGTTATATGGGAAGGTATTATCAATGATACACTGCATATTACGTTATAGTATAAGTTATTTTCAATGATACACTGCATATTACGTTATATTATAAGGTATTTTCAATGATACACTACAAATTACGATATATTATAAGGTATTTTCAATGATACACTGCATATTACGTTATATTATAAGGTATTTTCAATGATACGCTGCATATTACGTTATATCATAAGGTATTTTCAATGATACACTGCATATTAAGTTATATTATAAGGTATTTTCAATGATAAACTACTATATATTATAAGGTATTTTCAATGATACACTGCATATTACGTTATATTATAAGGTATTTTCAAAGATACACTACAAATAACGATATATTATAAGGTATTTTCAATGATACACTACAAATTACGATATATTATAAGGTATTTTCAATGATAACCTGCATATTACGTTATATTATAAGGTATTTTCAATGATACACTGCATATTACGTTATATTATAAGGTATTTTCAATGATGCACTGCATATTACGTTATATTATAAGGTATTTTCAATGATGCACTGCATATTACGTTATACTATAAGGTATTTTCAATGATACACTACACATTACGATATATTATAAGGTATTTTCAATGATACACTGCATATTACGTTATATTATAAGGTATTTTCATTGATAGACTAGAATTACCATATATTCTAAGGTATTTTCAATGATACACTGCATATTACGTTATATTATAAGGTATTTTCAATGATAGACTAGAATTACCATATATTCTAAGGTATTTTCAATAATACACTACAAATTACGATATATTCTAAGGTATTTTCAATGATACACTACAAATTACGATATATTATAAGGTATTTTCAATGATAACCTGCATATTACGTTATATTATAAGGTATTTTCAATGATACACTGCATATTACGTTATATTATAAGGTATTTTCAATGATACCCTGCATATTACGTTATATTATAAGGTATTTTCAATGATACACTGCATATTACGTTATATTATAAGGTATTTTCATTGATAGACTAGAATTACCATATATTCTAAGGTATTTTCAATGATACACTACAAATTACGATATATTATAAGGTATTTTCAATGATAACCTGCATATTACGTTATATTATAAGGTATTTTCAATGATACACTGCATATTACGTTATATTATAAGGTATTTTCAATGATGCACTGCATATTACGTTATATTATAAGGTATTTTCAATGATGCACTAAATATTACGTTATACTATAAGGTATTTTCAATGATACACTACACATTACGATATATTATAAGGTATTTTCAATGATACACTGCATATTACGTTATATTATAAGGTATTTTCATTGATAGACTAGAATTACCATATATTCTAAGGTATTTTCAATGATACACTGCATATTACGTTATATTATAAGGTATTTTCAATGATAGACTAGAATTACGATATATTCTAAGGTATTTTCAATGATACACTACAAATTACGATATATTATAAGGTATTTTCAATGATAACCTGCATATTACGTTATATTATAAGGTATTTTCAATGATACACTGCATATTACGTTATATTATAAGGTATTTTCAATGATAACCTGCATATTACGTTATATTATAAGGTATTTTCAATGATACACTGCATATTACGTTATATTATAAGGTATTTTCATTGATGCACTAAATATTACGTTATACTATAAGGTATTTTCAATGATACACTACACATTACGATATATTATAAGGTATTTTCAATGATACACTGCATATTACGTTATATTATAAGGTATTTTCATTGATAGACTAGAATTACCATATATTCTAAGGTATTTTCAATGATACACTGCATATTACGTTATATTATAAGGTATTTTCAATGATAGACTAGAATTACGATATATTCTAAGGTATTTTCAATGATACACTACAAATTACGTTATATTATAAGGTATTTTCAATGATAACCTGCATATTACGTTATATTATAAGGTATTTTCAATGATACACTGCATATTACGTTATATTATAAGGTATTTTCAATGATACCCTGCATATTACGTTATATTATAAGGTATTTTCAATGATACACTGCATATTACGTTATATTATAAGGTATTTTCAATGATACACTACAAATTACGATATATTATAAGGTATTTTCAATTATACCCTGCATATTACGTTATATTATAAGGTATTTTCAATGATACACTACAAATTACGATATATTCTAAGGTATTTTCAATGATACACTACAAATTACGATATATTATAAGGTATTTTCAATGATAACCTGCATATTACGTTATATTATAAGGTATTTTCAATGATACACTGCATATTACGTTATATTATAAGGTATTTTCAATGATAGACTAGAATTACCATATATTCTAAGGTATTTTCAATGATACACTACAAATTACGATATATTCTAAGGTATTTTCAATGATACACTACAAATTACGATATATTATAAGGTATTTTCAATGATAACCTGCATATTACGTTATATTATAAGGTATTTTCAATGATACACTGCATATTACGTTATATTATAAGGTATTTTCAATGATACCCTGCATATTACGTTATATTATAAGGTATTTTCAATGATACACTGCATATTACGTTATATTATAAGGTATTTTCATTGATAGACTAGAATTACCATATATTCTAAGGTATTTTCAATGATACACTACAAATTACGATATATTATAAGGTATTTTCAATGATAACCTGCATATTACGTTATATTATAAGGTATTTTCAATGATACACTGCATATTACGTTATATTATAAGGTATTTTCAATGATGCACTGCATATTACGTTATATTATAAGGTATTTTCAATGATGCACTAAATATTACGTTATACTATAAGGTATTTTCAATGATACACTACAAATTACGATATATTATAAGGTATTTTCAATTATACCCTGCATATTACGTTATATTATAAGGTATTTTCAATGATACACTACAAATTACGATATATTCTAAGGTATTTTCAATGATACACTACAAATTACGATATATTATAAGGTATTTTCAATGATAACCTGCATATTACGTTATATTATAAGGTATTTTCAATGATACACTGCATATTACGTTATATTATAAGGTATTTTCAATGATAGACTAGAATTACCATATATTCTAAGGTATTTTCAATGATACACTACAAATTACGATATATTCTAAGGTATTTTCAATGATACACTACAAATTACGATATATTATAAGGTATTTTCAATAATAACCTGCATATTACGTTATATTATAAGGTATTTTCAATGATACACTGCATATTACGTTATATTATAAGGTATTTTCAATGATACCCTGCATATTACGTTATATTATAAGGTATTTTCAATGATACACTGCATATTACGTTATATTATAAGGTATTTTCATTGATAGACTAGAATTACCATATATTCTAAGGTATTTTCAATGATACACTACAAATTACGATATATTATAAGGTATTTTCAATGATAACCTGCATATTACGTTATATTATAAGGTATTTTCAATGATACACTGCATATTACGTTATATTATAAGGTATTTTCAATGATGCACTGCATATTACGTTATATTATAAGGTATTTTCAATGATGCACTAAATATTACGTTATACTATAAGGTATTTTCAATGATACACTACACATTACGATATATTATAAGGTATTTTCAATGATACACTGCATATTACGTTATATTATAAGGTATTTTCATTGATAGACTAGAATTACCATATATTCTAAGGTATTTTCAATGATACACTGCATATTACGTTATATTATAAGGTATTTTCAATGATAGACTAGAATTACCATATATTCTAAGGTATTTTCAATGATACACTGCATATTACGTTATATTATAAGGTATTTTCAATGATAGACTAGAATTACCATATATTCTAAGGTATTTTCAATGATACACTACAAATTACGATATATTCTAAGGTATTTTCAATGATACACTACAAATTACGATATATTATAAGGTATTTTCAATGATAACCTGCATATTACGTTATATTATAAGGTATTTTCAATGATACACTGCATATTACGTTATATTATAAGGTATTTTCAATGATACCCTGCATATTACGTTATATTATAAGGTATTTTCAATGATACACTGCATATTACGTTATATTATAAGGTATTTTCAATGATACACTACAAATTACGATATATTATAAGGTATTTTCAATTATACCCTGCATATTACGATATATTATAAGGTATTTTCAATGATAACCTGCATATTACGTTATATTATAAGGTATTTTCAATGATACACTGCATATTACGTTATATTATAAGGTATTTTCAATGATACCCTGCATATTACGTTATATTATAAGGTATTTTCAATGATACACTACAAATTACGATATATTATAAGGTATTTTCAATGATAACCTGCATATTACGTTATATTATAAGGTATTTTCAATGATACACTGCATATTACGTTATATTATAAGGTATTTTCAATGATAAACTACTATATATTATAAGGTATTTTCAATGATACACTGCATATTACGTTATATTATAAGGTATTTTCATTGATAGACTAGAATTACCATATATTCTAAGGTATTTTCAATGATACACTACAAATTACGATATATTATAAGGTATTTTCAATGATAACCTGCATATTACGTTATATTATAAGGTATTTTCAATGATACACTGCATATTACGTTATATTATAAGGTATTTTCATTGATCGACTAGAATTACCATATATTCTAAGGTATTTTCAATGATACACTGCATATTACGTTATATGGGAAGGTATTTTCAATGATACACTGCATATTACGTTATAGTATAAGGTATTTTCAATGATACACTGCATATTACGTTATATTATAAGGTATTTTCAATGATACACTACAAATTACGATATATTATAAGGTATTTTCAATGATACACTAGAATTACCATATATTCTAAGGTATTTTCAATGATACACTGCATATTACGTTATATTATAAGGTATTTTCAATGATAGACTAGAATTACCATATATTCTAAGGTATTTTCAATGATACACTACAAATTACGATATATTATAAGGTATTTTCAATTATACCCTGCATATTACGTTATATTATAAGGTATTTGCAATGATAAACTGCATATTACGTTATATTATAAGGTATTTTCAATGATGCACTGCATATTACGTTATACGATAAGGTATTTTCATTGTTAGACTAGAATTACCATATATTCTAAGGTATTTTCAATGATACACTGCATATTACGTTATATGAGAAGGTATTTTCATTGATACACTACAAATTACGATATATTATAAGGTATTTTCAATGATACACTGCATATTACGTTATATGGGAAGGTATTTTCAATGATACACTGCATATTACGTTATATTATAAGGTATTTTCAATGATACACTGCATATTACGATAGATTATAAGGTATTTTCAATGATACACTACAAATTACGATATATTCTAAGGTATTTTCAATGGTGCACTGCATATTACGTTATATTATAAGGTATTTTCATTGACAGACTAGAATTACCATATATTATAAGGTATTTTCAATGATACACTGCATATTACGTTATATGGGAAGGTATTATCAATGATACACTGCATATTACGTTATAGTATAAGTTATTTTCAATGATACACTGCATATGACGTTATATTATAAGGTATTTTCAATGATACACTACAAATTACGATATATTATAAGGTATTTTCAATGATACACTGCATATTACGTTATATTATAAGGTATTTTCAATGATACACTGCATATTACGTTATATCATAAGGTATTTTCAATGATACACTGCATATTAAGTTATATTATAAGGTATTTTCAATGATAAACTACTATATATTATAAGGTATTTTCAATGATACACTGCATATTACGTTATATTATAAGGTATTTTCAAAGATACACTACAAATAACGATATATTATAAGGTATTTTCAATGATACACTACAAATTACGATATATTATAAGGTATTTTCAATGATAACCTGCATATTACGTTATATTATAAGGTATTTTCAATGATACACTGCATATTACGTTATATTATAAGGTATTTTCAATGATGCACTGCATATTACGTTATATTATAAGGTATTTTCAATGATGCACTGCATATTACGTTATACTATAAGGTATTTTCAATGATACACTACACATTACGATATATTATAAGGTATTTTCAATGATACACTGCATATTACGTTATATTATAAGGTATTTTCATTGATAGACTAGAATTACCATATATTCTAAGGTATTTTCAATGATACACTGCATATTACGTTATATTATAAGGTATTTTCAATGATAGACTAGAATTACCATATATTCTAAGGTATTTTCAATAATACACTACAAATTACGATATATTATAAGGTATTTTCAATGATACACTACAAATTACGATATATTATAAGGTATTTTCAATGATAACCTGCATATTACGTTATATTATAAGGTATTTTCAATGATACACTGCATATTACGTTATATTATAAGGTATTTTCAATGATACCCTGCATATTACGTTATATTATAAGGTATTTTCAATGATACACTGCATATTACGTTATATTATAAGGTATTTTCATTGATAGACTAGAATTACCATATATTCTAAGGTATTTTCAATGATACACTACAAATTACGATATATTATAAGGTATTT
Organism: Lasioglossum lativentre; assembly: GCA_916610255.1. NCBI lineage: Eukaryota > Metazoa > Arthropoda > Insecta > Hymenoptera > Halictidae > Lasioglossum > Lasioglossum lativentre. The sequence goes on from CAKAJI010000391.1 coordinate 24,742, forward strand.
TCAATGATAACCTGCATATTACGTTATATTATAAGGTATTTTCAATGATACACTGCATATTACGTTATATTATAAGGTATTTTCAATGATGCACTGCATATTACGTTATATTATAAGGTATTTTCAATGATGCACTAAATATTACGTTATACTATAAGGTATTTTCAATGATACACTACACATTACGATATATTATAAGGTATTTTCAATGATACACTGCATATTACGTTATATTATAAGGTATTTTCATTGATAGACTAGAATTACCATATATTCTAAGGTATTTTCAATGATACACTACAAATTACGATATATTATAAGGTATTTTCAATTATACCCTGCATATTACGTTATATTATAAGGTATTTTCAATGATAAACTGCATATTACGTTATATTATAAGGTATTTTCAATGATGCACTGCATATTACGTTATACGATAAGGTATTTTCATTGTTAGACTAGAATTACCATATATTCTAAGGTATTTTCAATGATACACTGCATATTACGTTATATGAGAAGGTATTTTCATTGATACACTACAAATTACGATATATTATAAGGTATTTTCAATGATACACTACAAATTACGATATATTCTAAGGTATTTTCAATGGTGCACTGCATATTACGTTATATTATAAGGTATTTTCAATGATAACCTGCATATTACGTTATATTATAAGGTATTTCAATGATACACTGCATATTACGTTTATATTATAAGGTATTTTCATTGATAGACTAGAATTACCATATATTCAAGGTATTTTCAATGATACACTGCATATTACGTTATATTATAAGGTATTTTCAATGATACACTGCATATTAAGTTATATTAAAAGGTATTTTCAATGATAAACTGCTATATATTATAAGGTATTTTCAATGATACACTGCATATTACGTTATATTATAAGGTATTTTCAATGATAAACTACTATATATTATAAGGTATTTTCAATGATACACTGCATATTACGTTATATTATAAGGTATTTTCATTGATAGACTAGAATTACCATATATTCTAAGGTATTTTCAATGATACACTACAAATTACGATATATTATAAGGTATTTTCAATGATAACCTGCATATTACGTTATATTATAAGGTATTTTCAATGATACACTGCATATTACGTTATATTATAAGGTATTTTCATTGATCGACTAGAATTACCATATATTCTAAGGTATTTTCAATGATACACTGCATATTACGTTATATGGGAAGGTATTTTCAATGATACACTGCATATTACGTTATAGTATAAGGTATTTTCAATGATACACTGCATATTACGTTATATTATAAGGTATTTTCAATGATAAACTGCATATTACGTTATATTATAAGGTATTTTCAATGATACACTGCATATTACGTTATATTATAAGGTATTTTCAATGATAAACTACTATATATTATAAGGTATTTTCAATGATACACTACAAATTACGATATATTATAAGGTATTTTCAATGATACACTAGAATTACCATATATTCTAAGGTATTTTCAATGATACACTGCATATTACGTTATATTATAAGGTATTTTCAATGATAGACTAGAATTACCATATATTCTAAGGTATTTTCAATGATACACTACAAATTACGATATATTATAAGGTATTTGCAATTATACACTGCATATTACGTTATATTATAAGGTATTTTCATTGATAGACTAGAATTACCATATATTCTAAGGTATTTTCAATGATACACTGCATATTACGTTATATTATAAGGTATTTTCAATGATAGACTAGAATTACGATATATTCTAAGGTATTTTCAATGATACACTACAATTACGATATATTATAAGGTATTTTCAATGATAACCTGCATATTACGTTATATTATAAGGTATTTTCAATGATACACTGCATATTACGTTATATTATAAGGTATTTTCAATGATAACCTGCATATTACGTTATATTATAAGGTATTTTCAATGATACACTGCATATTACGTTATATTATAAGGTATTTTCATTGATAGACTAGAATTACCATATATTCTAAGGTATTTTCAATGATACACTGCATATTACGTTATATTATAAGGTATTTTCAATGATAAACTGCTATATATTATAAGGTATTTTCAATGATACACTGCATATTACGTTATATTATAAGGTATTTTCAATGATAAACTACTATATATTAGAAGGTATTTTCAATGATACACTGCATATTACGTTATATTATAAGGTATTTTCATTGATAGACTAGAATTACCATATATTCTAAGGTATTTTCAATGATACACTACAAATTACGATATATTATAAGGTATTTTCAATGATAACCTGCATATTACGTTATATTATAAGGTATTTTCAATGATACACTGCATATTACGTTATATTATAAGGTATTTTCATTGATCGAATAGAATTACCATATATTCTAAGGTATTTTCAATGATACACTGCATATTACGTTATATGGGAAGGTATTTTCAATGATACACTGCATATTACGTTATAGTATAAGGTATTTTCAATGATACACTGCATATTACGTTATATTATAAGGTATTTTCAATGATAAACTGCATATTACGTTATATTATAAGGTATTTTCAATGATACACTGCATATTACGTTATATTATAAGGTATTTTCAATGATAAACTACTATATATTATAAGGTATTTTCAATGATACACTACAAATTACGATATATTATAAGGTATTTTCAATGATACACTAGAATTACCATATATTCTAAGGTATTTTCAATGATACACTGCATATTACGTTATATTATAAGGTATTTTCAATGATAGACTAGAATTACCATATATTCTAAGGTATTTTCAATGATACACTACAAATTACGATATATTATAAGGTATTTTCAATTATACCCTGCATATTACGTTATATTATAAGGTATTTTCAATGATAAACTGCATATTACGTTATATTATAAGGTATTTTCAATGATGCACTGCATATTACGTTATACGATAAGGTATTTTCATTGTTAGACTAGAATTACCATATATTCTAAGGTGTTTTCAATGATACACTGCATATTACGTTATATGAGAAGGTATTTTCATTGATACACTACAAATTACGATATATTATAAGGTATTTTCAATGATACACTACAAATTACGATATATTCTAAGGTATTTTCAATGGTGCACTGCATATTACGTTATATTATAAGGTATTTTCAATGATACACTACAAATTACGATATATTATAAGGTATTTTCAATGATACACTAGAATTACCATATATTCTAAGGTATTTTCAATGATACACTGCATATTACGTTATATTATAAGGTATTTTCAATGATACACTGCATATTAAGTTATATTAAAAGGTATTTTCAATGATAAACTGCTATATATTATAAGGTATTTTCAATGATACACTGCATATTACGTTATATTATAAGGTATTTTCAATGATAAACTACTATATATTATAAGGTATTTTCAATGATACACTGCATATTACGTTATATTATAAGGTATTTTCATTGATAGACTAGAATTACCATATATTCTAAGGTATTTTCAATGATACACTACAAATTACGATATATTATAAGGTATTTTCAATGATAACCTGCATATTACGTTATATTATAAGGTATTTTCAATGATACACTGCATATTACGTTATATTATAAGGTATTTTCATTGATCGACTAGAATTACCATATATTCAAAGGTATTTTCAATGATACACTGCATATTACGTTATATGGGAAGGTATTTTCAATGATACACTGCATATTACGTTATAGTATAAGGTATTTTCAATGATACACTGCATATTACGTTATATTATAAGGTATTTTCAATGATACACTACAAATTACGATATATTATAAGGTATTTTCAATGATACACTAGAATTACCATATATTCTAAGGTATTTTCAATGATACACTGCATATTACGTTATATTATAAGGTATTTTCAATGATAGACTAGAATTACCATATATTCTAAGGTATTTTCAATGATACACTACAAATTACGATATATTATAAGGTATTTTCAATTATACCCTGCATATTACGTTATATTATAAGGTATTTTCAATGATAAACTGCATATTACGTTATATTATAAGGTATTTTCAATGATGCACTGCATATTACGTTATACGATAAGGTATTTTCATTGTTAGACTAGAATTACCATATATTCTAAGGTATTTTCAATGATACACTGCATATTACGTTATATGGGAAGGTATTTTCATTGATACACTACAAATTACGATATATTATAAGGTATTTTCAATGATACACTGCATATTACGTTATATGGGAAGGTATTTTCAATGATACACTGCATATTACGTTATATTATAAGGTATTTTCAATGATACACTGCATATTACGTTAGATTATAAGGTATTTTCAATGATACACTACAAATTACGATATATTCTAAGGTATTTTCAATGGTGCACTGCATATTACGTTATATTATAAGGTATTTTCATTGACAGACTAGAATTACCATATATTATAAGGTATTTTCAATGATACACTACAAATTACGATATATTATAAGGTATTTTCAATGATACACTGCATATTACGTTATATTATAAGGTATTTTCAATGATACGCTGCATATTACGTTATATCATAAGGTATTTTCAATGATACACTGCATATTAAGTTATATTATAAGGTATTTTCAATGATAAACTACTATATATTATAAGGTATTTTCAATGATACACTGCATATTACGTTATATTATAAGGTATTTTCAAAGATACACTACAAATAACGATATATTATAAGGTATTTTCAATGATACACTACAAATTACGATATATTATAAGGTATTTTCAATGATAACCTGCATATTACGTTATATTATAAGGTATTTTCAATGATACACTGCATATTACGTTATATTATAAGGTATTTTCAATGATGCACTGCATATTACGTTATATTATAAGGTATTTTCAATGATGCACTGCATATTACGTTATACTATAAGGTATTTTCAATGATACACTACACATTACGATATATTATAAGGTATTTTCAATGATACACTGCATATTACGTTATATTATAAGGTATTTTCATTGATAGACTAGAATTACCATATATTCTAAGGTATTTTCAATGATACACTGCATATTACGTTATATTATAAGGTATTTTCAATGATAGACTAGAATTACCATATATTCTAAGGTATTTTCAATAATACACTACAAATTACGATATATTCTAAGGTATTTTCAATGATACACTACAAATTACGATATATTATAAGGTATTTTCAATGATAACCTGCATATTACGTTATATTATAAGGTATTTTCAATGATACACTGCATATTACGTTATATTATAAGGTATTTTCAATGATACCCTGCATATTACGTTATATTATAAGGTATTTTCAATGATACACTGCATATTACGTTATATTATAAGGTATTTTCATTGATAGACTAGAATTACCATATATTCTAAGGTATTTTCAATGATACACTACAAATTACGATATATTATAAGGTATTTTCAATGATAACCTGCATATTACGTTATATTATAAGGTATTTTCAATGATACACTGCATATTACGTTATATTATAAGGTATTTTCAATGATGCACTGCATATTACGTTATATTATAAGGTATTTTCAATGATGCACTAAATATTACGTTATACTATAAGGTATTTTCAATGATACACTACACATTACGATATATTATAAGGTATTTTCAATGATACACTGCATATTACGTTATATTATAAGGTATTTTCATTGATAGACTAGAATTACCATATATTCTAAGGTATTTTCAATGATACACTGCATATTACGTTATATTATAAGGTATTTTCAATGATAGACTAGAATTACGATATATTCTAAGGTATTTTCAATGATACACTACAAATTACGATATATTATAAGGTATTTTCAATGATAACCTGCATATTACGTTATATTATAAGGTATTTTCAATGATACACTGCATATTACGTTATATTATAAGGTATTTTCAATGATAACCTGCATATTACGTTATATTATAAGGTATTTTCAATGATACACTGCATATTACGTTATATTATAAAGGTATTTTCATTGATAGACTAGAATTACCATATATTCTAAGGTATTTTCAATGATACACTGCATATTAAGTTATATTATAAGGTATTTTGAATGATACACTGCATATTAAGTTATATTAAAAGGTATTTTCAATGATAAACTGCTATATATTATAAGGTATTTTCAATGATACACTGCATATTACGTTATATTATAAGGTATTTTCAATGATAAACTACTATATATTATAAGGTATTTTCAATGATACACTGCATATTACGTTATATTATAAGGTATTTTCATTGATAGACTAGAATTACCATATATTCTAAGGTATTTTCAATGATACACTACAAATTACGATATATTATAAGGTATTTTCAATGATAACCTGCATATTACGTTATATTATAAGGTATTTTCAATGATACACTGCATATTACGTTATATTATAAGGTATTTTCATTGATCGACTAGAATTACCATATATTCTAAGGTATTTTCAATGATACACTGCATATTACGTTATATGGGAAGGTATTTTCAATGATACACTGCATATTACGTTATAGTATAAGGTATTTTCAATGATACACTGCATATTACGTTATATTATAAGGTATTTTCAATGATAAACTGCATATTACGTTATATTATAAGGTATTTTCAATGATACACTGCATATTACGTTATATTATAAGGTATTTTCAATGATAAACTACTATATATTATAAGGTATTTTCAATGATACACTACAAATTACGATATATTATAAGGTATTTTCAATGATACACTAGAATTACCATATATTCTAAGGTATTTTCAATGATACACTGCATATTACGTTATATTATAAGGTATTTTCAATGATAGACTAGAATTACCATATATTCTAAGGTATTTTCAATGATACACTACAAATTACGATATATTATAAGGTGTTTTCAATTATACCCTGCATATTACGTTATATTATAAGGTATTTTCAATGATAAACTGCATATTACGTTATATTATAAGGTATTTTCAATGATGCACTGCATATTACGTTATATTATAAGGTATTTTCAATGATACACTGCATATTAAGTTATATTAAAAGGTATTTTCAATGATAAACTGCTATATATTATAAGGTATTTTCAATGATACACTGCATATTACGTTATATTATAAGGTATTTTCAATGATAAACTACTATATATTATAAGGTATTTTCAATGATACACTGCATATTACGTTATATTATAAGGTATTTTCATTGATAGACTAGAATTACCATATATTCTAAGGTATTTTCAATGATACACTACAAATTACGATATATTATAAGGTATTTTCAATGATAACCTGCATATTACGTTATATTATAAGGAATTTTCAATGATACACTGCATATTACGTTATATGGGAAGGTATTTTCAATGATACACTGCATATTACGTTATAGTATAAGGTATTTTCAATGATACACTGCATATTACGTTATATTATAAGGTATTTTCAATGATAAACTGCATATTACGTTATATTATAAGGTATTTTCAATGATACACTGCATATTACGTTATATTATAAGGTATTTTCAATGATAAACTACTATATATTATAAGGTATTTTCAATGATACACTACAAAATTACGATATATTATAAGGTATTTTCAATGATACACTAGAATTACCATATATTCTAAGGTATTTTCAATGATACACTGCATATTACGTTATATTATAAGGTATTTTCAATGATAGACTAGAATTACCATATATTCTAAGGTATTTTCAATGATACACTACAAATTACGATATATTATAAGGTATTTTCAATTATACCCTGCATATTACGTTATATTATAAGGTATTTTCAATGATAAACTGCATATTACGTTATATTATAAGGTATTTTCAATGATGCACTGCATATTACGTTATACGATAAGGTATTTTCATTGTTAGACTAGAATTACCATATATTCTAAGGTATTTTCAATGATACACTGCATATTACGTTATATGAGAAGGTATTTTCATTGATACACTACAAATTACGATATATTATAAGGTATTTTCAATGATACACTACAAATTACGATATATTCTAAGGTATTTTCAATGGTGCACTGCATATTACGTTATATTATAAGGTATTTTCAATGATAACCTGCATATTACGTTATATTATAAGGTATTTTCAATGATACACTGCATATTACGTTATATTATAAGGTATTTTCATTGATAGACTAGAATTACCATATATTCTAAGGTATTTTCAATGATACACTGCATATTACGTTATATTATAAGGTATTTTCAATGATACACTGCATATTAAGTTATATTAAAAGGTATTTTTCAATGATAAACTACTGTATATTATAAGGTATTTTCAATGATACACTGCATATTACGTTATATTATAAGGTATTTTCAATGATAAACTACTATATATTATAAGGTATTTTCAATGATACACTGCATATTACGTTATATTATAAGGTATTTTAATTGATAGACTAGAATTACCATATATTCTAAGGTATTTTCAATGATACACTGCATATTACGTTATATGGGAAGGTATTTTCAATGATACACTGCATATTACGTTATAGTATAAGGTATTTTCAATGATACACTGCATATTACGTTATATTATAAGGTATTTTCAATGATACACTACAAATTACGATATATTATAAGGTATTTTCAATGATACACTAGAATTACCATATATTCTAAGGTATTTTCAATGATACACTGCATATTACGTTATATTATAAGGTATTTTCAATGATACACTGCATATTAAGTTATATTAAAAGGTATTTTCAATGATAAACTGCTATATATTATAAGGTATTTTCAATGATACACTGCATATTACGTTATATTATAAGGTATTTTCAATGATAAACTACTATATATTATAAGGTATTTTCAATGATACACTGCATATTACGTTATATTATAAGGTATTTTCATTGATAGACTAGAATTACCATATATTCTAAGGTATTTTCAATGATACACTACAAATTACGATATATTATAAGGTATTTTCAATGATAACCTGCATATTACGTTATATTATAAGGTATTTTCAATGATACACTGCATATTACGTTATATTATAAGGTATTTTCATTGATCGACTAGAATTACCATATATTCTAAGGTATTTTCAATGATACACTGCATATTACGTTATATGGGAAGGTATTTTCAATGATACACTGCATATTACGTTATAGTATAAGGTATTTTCAATGATACACTGCATATTACGTTATATTATAAGGTATTTTCAATGATACACTACAAATTACGATATATTATAAGGTATTTTCAATGATACACTAGAATTACCATATATTCTAAGGTATTTTCAATGATACACTGCATATTACGTTATATTATAAGGTATTTTCAATGATAGACTAGAATTACCATATATTCTAAGGTATTTTCAATGATACAACTACAAATTACGATATATTATAAGGTATTTTCAATTATACCCTGCATATTACGTTATATTATAAGGTATTTTCAATGATAAACTGCATATTACGTTATATTATAAGGTATTTTCAATGATGCACTGCATATTACGTTATACGATAAGGTATTTTCATTGTTAGACTAGAATTACCATATATTCTAAGGTATTTTCAATGATACACTGCATATTACGTTATATGAGAAGGTATTTTCATTGATACACTACAAATTACGATATATTATAAGGTATTTTCAATGATACACTACAAATTACGATATATTCTAAGGTATTTTCAATG
>CAKAJI010000392.1:0-34807 GCA_916610255.1 Lasioglossum lativentre
TTGCGGTGAGGTCCGCACATTTGCGGTTAGGTCTGCATATATGCGGTTATTTCGGCAGATTTGCGGTTAGGTCCGCACATTTGCGATTAGGTCCACACATTTGCTGTTAGGTCCGCACATTTGCGGTTAGGTCCGCATATTTGCGGTTAGGTCCGCATATTTGCGGTTAGGTCCGCACATTTTCGGGTAGGTCCGCACATTTGCGGTTAGGTCCGCACATTTGCGGTTAGGTCCACACATTTGCGGTTAGGTCCGCACATTTGCGATTAGGTCCACACATTTGCTGTTAGGTCCGCACATTTGCGGTTAGGTCCGCACATTTCCGGTTAGGTCCGCACATTTGCGGTTAGGTCGGCACATTTCCGGTTAGGTCTGCACATTTGCGGTAAGGTCCCCACATTTGCGGTGAGGGCCGCACATTTGCGGTTAGGTCTGCACATTTGCGGTTAGGTCTGCACATTTGGGGTTAGGTCTGCATATTTGCGGTTATTTCGGCACATTTGCGGTTAGGTCAGCACATTTGCGGATAGGTCCGCACATTTGCGGTTAGGTCCGCATATTTGCGGATAGGTCCGCACATTTTCGGGTAGGTCCGCAAGTTTGCGGTTAGGTCCGCACATTTGCGGTTAGGTCTGCATATTTGCGGTTATTTCGGCAGATTTGCGATTAGGTCCGCACATTTGCGATTAGGTCCACACATTTGCTGTTAGGTCCGCACATTTGCGGTTAGGTCCGCACATTTGCGGTTAGGTCCCCACATTTGCGGTTAGGTCGGCACATTTGCGGTTAGGTCCGCATATTTGCGGTTAGGTCCGCACATTTAGGGTTAGGTCTGCATATTTGCGGTTAGGTCGGCACATTTCCGGTTAGGTCTGCACATTTGCGGTAAGGTCCCCACATTTGCGGTGAGGTCCGCACATTTGCGGTTAGGTCTGCACATTTGCGGTTAGGTCTGCACATTTGGGGTTAGGTCTGCATATTTGCGGTTATTTCGGCACATTTGCGGTTAGGTCAGCACATTTGCGGATAGGTCCGCACATTTGCGGTTAGGTCCGCATATTTGCGGATAGGTCCGCACATTTTCGGTTAGGTCTGCACATTTGCGGTTAGGTCTGCACATTTCCCGTTAGGTCCGCACATTTTCGGGTAGGTCCGCACATTTGCGGTTAGGTCCACACATTTGCGGTGAGGTCCGCACATTTGCGGTTAGGTCTGCATATATGCGGTTATTTCGGCAGATTTGCGGTTAGGTCCGCACATTTGCGATTAGGTCCACACATTTGCTGTTAGGTCCGCACATTTGCGGTTAGGTCCGCACATTTCCGGTTAGGTCCGCACATTTGCGGTTAGGTCGGCACATTTCCGGTTAGGTCTGCACATTTGCGGTAAGGTCCCCACATTTGCGGTGAGGGCCGCACATTTGCGGTTAGGTCTGCACATTTGCGGTTAGGTCTGCACATTTGGGGTTAGGTCTGCATATTTGCGGTTATTTCGGCACATTTGCGGTTAGGTCAGCACATTTGCGGATAGGTCCGCACATTTGCGGTTAGGTCCGCATATTTGCGGATAGGTCCGCACATTTTCGGGTAGGTCCGCAAGTTTGCGGTTAGGTCCGCACATTTGCGGTTAGGTCTGCATATTTGCGGTTATTTCGGCAGATTTGCGATTAGGTCCGCACATTTGCGATTAGGTCCACACATTTGCTGTTAGGTCCGCACATTTGCGGTTAGGTCCGCACATTTGCGGTTAGGTCCCCACATTTGCGGTTAGGTCGGCACATTTGCGGTTAGGTCCGCATATTTGCGGTTAGGTCCGCACATTTTCGGGTAGGTCCGCACATTTGCGGTTAGGTCCGCACATTTGCGGTTAGGTCCACACATTTGCGGTGAGGTCCGCACATTTGCGGTTAGGTCCGCACATTTGCGGTTAGGTCCGCACATCTGCGGTTAGGTCTGCACATTTGCGGTTAGGTCTGCACATTTCCCGTTAGGTCCGCACATTTTCGGGTAGGTCCGCACATTTGCGGTTAGGTCCACACATTTGCGGTGAGGTCCGCACATTTGCGGTTAGGTCTGCATATATGCGGTTATTTCGGCAGATTTGCGGTTAGGTCCGCACATTTGCGATTAGGTCCACACATTTGCTGTTAGGTCCGCACATTTGCGGTTAGGTCCGCACATTTCCGGTTAGGTCCGCACATTTTCGGGTAGGTCCGCACATTTGCGGTTAGGTCCGCACATTTGCGGTTAGGTCCGCACATTTGCGGTTAGGTCCGCACATTTGCGGTTAGGTCCGCACATATACAGTTAGTTCCGCACATTTGCGGTGAGGTCCGCACATTTGCGGTTAGGTCCGCACATTTGCGGTTAGGTCCGCCTATTTGCTGTTAGGTCAACACATTTGCGGTGAGGTCCGCACATTTGCGGTTAGGTCCGCACATTTTCGGGTAGGTTCGCACATTTGCGGTTAGGTCCGCACATTTGCGGTTAGGTCGGCACATTTCCGGTTAGGTCTGCACATTTGCGGTAAGGTCCCCACATTTGCGGTGAGGTCCGCACATTTGCGGTTAGGTCTGCACATTTGCGGTTAGGTCTGCACATTTGGGGTTAGGTCTGCATATTTGCGGTTACTTCGGCACATTTGCGGTTAGGTCAGCACATTTGCGGATAGGTCCGCACATTTTCGGTTAGGTCCGCATATTTGCGGATAGGTCCGCACATTTTCGGGTAGGTCCGCAAGTTTGCGGTTAGGTCCGCACATTTGCGGTTAGGTCCGCACATTTTCGGGTAGGTCCGCACATTTGCGGTTAGGTCCACACATTTGCGGTGAGGTCCGCACATTTGCGGTTAGGTCCGCACATTTGCGATTAGGTCCGCACATTTAGGGTTAGGTCTGCATATTTGCGGTGAGGTCCGCAAATTTGCAGTTAGTTCCGCACATTTGCGGTTACGTCCGCACATTTGCGGTTAGGTCCGCACATTTGCGGTTGGGTCCGCATATTTGCGGTTAGTTCCGCACATTTGCGGTGAGGTCCGCACATTTGCGGTTAGGTCCGCACATTTGTGGTTAGGTCCGCATATTTGCGGATAGGTCCGCACATTTTCGGGTAGGTCCGCACGTTTGCGGTTAGGTCAACACATTCGCGGTGAGGTCCACACATTTGCGGTGAGGTCCGCACATTTGCGGTTAGGTCTGCATATTTGCGGTTATTTCGGCAGATTTGCGGTTAGGTCCGCACATTTGCGATTAGGTCCACACATTTGCTGTTAGGTCCGCACATTTGCGGTTAGGTCCGCACATTTGCGGTTAGGTCCCCACATTTGCGGTTAGGTCGGCACATTTGCAGTTAGGTCCGCATATTTGCGGTTAGGTCCGCACATTTTCGGGTAGGTCCGCACATTTGCGGTTAGGTCCGCACATTTGCGGTTAGGTCCACACATTTGCATTGAGGTCCGCACATTTGCGGTTAGGTCCGCACATTTGCGGTTAGGTCCGCACATTTGCGGTTAGGTCCGCACATTTGCGGTTAGGTCTGCACATTTTCGGTTAGGTCTGCACATTTCCCGTTAGGTCCGCACATTTTCGGGTACGTCCGCACATTTGCGGTTAGGTCCACACATTTGCGGTGAGGTCCGCACATTTGCGGTTAGGTCTGCATATATGCGGTTATTTCGGCAGATTTGCGGTTAGGTCCGCACATTTGCGATTAGGTCCACACATTTGCTGTTAGGTCCGCACATTTGCGGTTAGGTCCGCACATTTCCGGTTAGTTCCGCACATTTTCGGGTAGGTCCGCACATTTGCGGTTAGGTCCGCACATTTGCGGTTAGGTCCGCACATTTGCGGTTAGATCCGCACATTTGCGGTTAGGTCCGCACATTTGCTGTTAGGTCAACACATTTGTGGTGAGGTCCGCACATTTGCGGTGAGGTCCGCACATTTGCGGTTAGGTCTGCATATATGCGGTTATTTCGGCAGATTTGCGGTTAGGTCCGCACATTTGCGATTAGGTCCACACATTTGCTGTTAGGTCCGCACATTTGCGGTTAGGTCCGCACATTTGCGGTTAGGTCGGCACATTTCCGGTTAGGTCTGCACATTTGCGGTAAGGTCCCCACATTTGCGGTGAGGTCCGCACATTTGCGGTTAGGTCTGCACATTTGCGGTTAGGTCTGCACATTTGGGGTTAGGTCTGCATATTTGCGGTTATTTCGGCACATTTGCGGTTATGTCAGCACATTTGCGGATAGGTCCGCACATTTGCGGTTAGGTCCGCATATTTGCGGATAGGTCCGCACATTTTCGGGTAGGTCCGCAAGTTTGCGGTTAGGTCCGCACATTTGCGGTTAGGTCCGCACATTTTCGGGTAGGTCCGCACATTTGCGGTTAGGTCCGCACATTTGCGGTTAGATCCACACATTTGCGGTGAGGTCCGCACATTTGCGGTTAGGTCCGCACATTTGCGATTAGGTCCGCACATTTAGGGTTAGGTCTGCATATTTGCGGTGAGGTCCGCAAATTTGCAGTTAGTTCCGCACATTTGCGGTTAGGTCCGCACATTTGCGGTTAGGTCCGCACATTTGCGGTTGGGTCCGCACATTTGCGGTTAGTTCCGCACATTTGCGGTGAGGTCCGCACATTTGCGGTTAGGTCCGCACATTTGCGGTTAGGTCCGCACATTTGCGGTTAGGTCCGCACATTTGCGGTTAGGTCCGCACATTCGCGGTGAGGTCCACACATTTGCGGTGAGGTCCGCACATTTGCGGTTAGGTCCGCACATTTGCGATTAGGTCCGCACATTTAGGGTTAGGTCTGCATATTTGCGGTGAGGTCCGCTAATTTGCGGTTAGGTCCGCACATTTGCTGTTAGGTCAACACATTTGCGGTGAGGTCCGCACATTTGCGGTTAGGTCCGCACATTTTCGGGTAGGTCCGCACATTTGCGGTTAGGTCCGCACATTTGCGGTTAGGTCCGCACATTTGCGGTTAGGTCCGCACATTTGCTGTTAGGTCAACACATTTATGGTGAGGTCCGCACATTTGCGGTGAGGTCCGCACATTTGCGGTTAGGTCTGCATATATGCGGTTATTTCGGCAGATTTGCGGTTAGGTCCGCACATTTGCGATTAGGTCCACACATTTGCTGTTAGGTCCGCACATTTGCGGTTAGGTCCGCACATTTGCGGTTAGGTCGGCACATTTCCGGTTAGGTCTGCACATTTGCGGTAAGGTCCCCACATTTGCGGTGAGGTCCGCACATTTGCGGTTAGGTCTGCACATTTGGGGTTAGGTCTGCATATTTGCGGTTATTTCGGCACATTTGCGGTTAGGTCAGCACATTTGCGGATAGGTCCGCACATTTGCGGTTAGGTCCGCATATTTGCGGATAGCTCCGCACATTTTCGGGTAGGTCCGCAAGTTTGCGGTTAGGTCCGCACATTTGCGGTTAGGTCCGCACATTTTCGGGTAGGTCCGCACATTTGCGGTTAGGTCCGCACATTTGCGGTTAGGTCGGCACATTTGCGATTAGGTCCGCACATTTAGGGTTAGGTCTGCATATTTGCGGTGAGGTCCGCAAATTTGCAGTTAGTTCCGCACATTTGCGGTTACGTCCGCACATTTGCGGTTAGGTCCGCACATTTGCGGTTGGGTCCGCACATTTGCGGTTAGTTCCGCACATTTGCGGTGAGGTCCGCACATTTGCGGTTAGGTCCGCACATTTGCGGTTAGGTCTGCATATTTGCGGTTATTTCGGCAGATTTGCGGTTAGGTCCGCACATTTGCGATTAGGTCCACACATTTGCTGTTAGGTCCGCACATTTGCGGTTAGGTCCGCACATTTGCGGTTAGGTCCCCACATTTGCGGTTAGGTCGGCACATTTTCGGGTAGGTCCGCACATTTCCGGTTAGGTCCGCACATTTTCGGGTAGGTCCGCACATTTGCGGTTAGGTCCGCACATTTGCGGTTAGGTCCGCACATTTGCGGTTAGGTCCGCACATTTGCGGTTAGGTCCGCACATTTGCTGTTAGGTCAACACATTTGCGGTGAGGTCCGCACATTTGCGGTTAGGTCCGCACATTTTCGGGTAGGTCCGCACATTTGCGGTTAGGTCCGCACATTTACGGTTAGGTCCGCACATTTGCGGTTAGGTCCGCACATTTGCTGTTAGGTCAACACATTTGTGGTGAGGTCCGCACATTTGCGGTGAGGTCCGCACATTTGCGGTTAGGTCTGCATATATGCGGTTATTTCGGCAGATTTGCGGTTAGGTCCGCACATTTGCGATTAGGTCCACACATTTGCTGTTAGGTCCGCACATTTGCGGTTAGGTCCGCACATTTGCGGTTAGGTCGGCACATTTCCGGTTAGGTCTGCACATTTGCGGTAAGGTCCCCACATTTGCGGTGAGGTCCGCACATTTGCGGTTAGGTCTGCACATTTGCGGTTAGGTCTGCACATTTGGGGTTAGGTCTGCATATTTGCGGTTATTTCGGCACATTTGCGGTTAGGTCAGCACATTTGCGGGTAGGTCCGCAAGTTTGCGGTTAGGTCCGCACATTTGCGGTGAGGTCCGCACATTTGCGGTTAGGTCCGCACATTTGCGATTAGGTCCGCACATTTAGGGTTAGGTCTGCATATTTGCGGTGAGGTCCGCAAATTTGCAGTGTAGTTCCGCACAGTTGCGGTTAGGTCCACACATTTGCGGTGAGGTCCGCACATTTGCGGTTAGGTCCGCACATTTGCGGTTAGGTCTGCACATTTGCGGTTAGGTCTGCACATTTCCCGTTAGGTCCGCACATTTTCGGGTAGGTCCGCATATTTGCGGTTATTTCGGCAGATTTGCGGTTAGGTCCGCACATTTGCGATTAGGTCCACACATTTGCTGTTAGGTCCGCACATTTGCGGTTAGGTCCGCACATTTGCGGTTAGGTCCCCACATTTGCGGTTAGGTCGGCACATTTGCGGTTAGGTCCGCATATTTGCGGTTAGGTCCGCACATTTTCGGGTAGGTCCGCACATTTGCGGTTAGGTCCGCACATTTGCGGTAAGGTCCCCACATTTGCGGTGAGGTCCGCACATTTGCGGTTAGGTCTGCACATTTGCGGTTAGGTCTGCACATTTGGGGTTAGGTCTGCATATTTGCGGTTATTTCGGCACATTTGCGGTTAGGTCAGCACATTTGCGGGTAGGTCCGCAAGTTTGCGGTTAGGTCCGCACATTTGCGGTGAGGTCCGCACATTTGCGGTTAGGTCCGCACATTTGCGATTAGGTCCGCACATTTAGGGTTAGGTCTGCATATTTGCGGTGAGGTCCGCAAATTTGCAGTGTAGTTCCGCACAGTTGCGGTTAGGTCCACACATTTGCGGTGAGGTCCGCACATTTGCGGTTAGGTCCGCACATTTGCGGTTAGGTCTGCACATTTGCGGTTAGGTCTGCACATTTCCCGTTAGGTCCGCACATTTTCGGGTAGGTCCGCATATTTGCGGTTATTTCGGCAGATTTGCGGTTAGGTCCGCACATTTGCGATTAGGTCCACACATTTGCTGTTAGGTCCGCACATTTGCGGTTAGGTCCGCACATTTGCGGTTAGGTCCCCACATTTGCGGTTAGGTCGGCACATTTGCGGTTAGGTCCGCATATTTGCGGTTAGGTCCGCACATTTTCGGGTAGGTCCGCACATTTGCGGTTAGGTCCGCACATTTGCGGTTAGGTCCACACATTTGCGGTGAGGTCCGCACATTTGCGGTGAGGTCCGCACATTTGCGGTTAGGTCTGCATATATGCGGTTATTTCGGCAGATTTGCGGTTAGGTCCGCACATTTGCGATTAGGTCCACACATTTGCTGTTAGGTCCGCACATTTGCGGTTAGGTCCGCACATTTGCGGTTAGGTCGGCACATTTCCGGTTAGGTCTGCACATTTGCGGTAAGGTCCCCACATTTGCGGTGAGGTCCGCACATTTGCGGTTAGGTCTGCACATTTGCGGTTAGGTCTGCACATTTGGGGTTAGGTCTGCATATTTGCGGTTACTTCGGCACATTTGCGGTTAGGTCAGCACATTTGCGGATAGGTCCGCACATTTTCGGGTAGGTCCGCAAGTTTGCGGTTAGGTCCGCACATTTGCGGTTAGGTCCGCACATTTTCGGGTAGGTCCGCACATTTGCGGTTAGGTCCACACATTTGCGGTGAGGTCCGCACATTTGCGGTTAGGTCCGCACATTTGCGATTAGGTCCGCACATTTAGGGTTAGGTCTGCATATTTGCGGTGAGGTCCGCAAATTTGCAGTTAGTTCCGCACATTTGCGGTGAGGTCCGCACATTTGCGGTTAGGTCCGCACATTTGTGGTTAGGTCCGCATATTTGCGGATAGGTCCGCACATTTTCGGGTAGGTCCGCACGTTTGCGGTTAGGTCAAAACATTCGCGGTGAGGTCCACACATTTGCGGTGAGGTCCGCACATTTGCGGTTAGGTCTGCATATTTGCGGTTATTTCGGCAGATTTGCGGTTAGGTCCGCACATTTGCGATTAGGTCCACACATTTGCTGTTAGGTCCGCACATTTGCGGTTAGGTCCGCACATTTGCGGTTAGGTCCCCACATTTGCGGTTAGGTCGGCACATTTGCAGTTAGGTCCGCATATGTGCGGTTAGGTCCGCACATTTTCGGGTAGGTCCGCACATTTGCGGTTAGGTCCGCACATTTGCGGTTAGGTCCACACATTTGCATTGAGGTCCGCACATTTGCGGTTAGGTCCGCACATTTGCGGTTAGGTCCGCACATTTGCGGTTAGGTCCGCACATTTGCGGTTAGGTCTGCACATTTTCGGTTAGGTCTGCACATTTCCCGTTAGGTCCGCACATTTTCGGGTAGGTCCGCACATTTGCGGTTAGGTCCACACATTTGCGGTGAGGTCCGCACATTTGCGGTTAGGTCTGCATATATGCGGTTATTTCGTCAGATTTGCGGTTAGGTCCGCACATTTGCGATTAGGTCCACACATTTGCTGTTAGGTCCGCACATTTGCGGTTAGGTCCGCACATTTCCGGTTAGGTCCGCACATTTTCGGGTAGGTCCGCACATTTGCGGTTAGGTCCGCACATTTGCGGTTAGGTCCGCACATTTGCGGTTAGATCCGCACATTTGCGGTTAGGTCCGCACATTTGCTGTTAGGTCAACACATTTGTGGTGAGGTCCGCACATTTGCGGTGAGGTCCGCACATTTGCGGTTAGGTCTGCATATATGCGGTTATTTCGGCAGATTTGCGGTTAGGTCCGCACATTTGCGATTAGGTCCACACATTTGCTGTTAGGTCCGCACATTTGCGGTTAGGTCCGCACATTTGCGGTTAGGTCGGCACATTTCCGGTTAGGTCTGCACATTTGCGGTAAGGTCCCCACATTTGCGGTGAGGTCCGCACATTTGCGGTTAGGTCTGCACATTTGCGGTTAGGTCTGCACATTTGGGGTTAGGTCTGCATATTTGCGGTTATTTCGGCACATTTGCGGTTATGTCAGCACATTTGCGGATAGGTCCGCACATTTGCGGTTAGGTCCGCATATTTGCGGATAGGTCCGCACATTTTCGGGTAGGTCCGCAAGTTTGCGGTTAGGTCCGCACATTTGCGGTTAGGTCCGCACATTTTCGGGTAGGTCCGCACATTTGCGGTTAGGTCCGCACATTTGCGGTTAGATCCACACATTTGCGGTGAGGTCCGCACATTTGCGGTTAGGTCCGCACATTTGCGATTAGGTCCGCACATTTAGGGTTAGGTCTGCATATTTGCGGTGAGGTCCGCAAATTTGCAGTTAGTTCCGCACATTTGCGGTTACGTCCGCACATTTGCGGTTAGGTCCGCACATTTGCGGTTGGGTCCGCACATTTGCGGTTAGTTCCGCACATTTGCGGTGAGGTCCGCACATTTGCGGTTAGGTCCGCACATTTGCGGTTAGGTCTGCATATTTGCGGTTATTTCGGCAGATTTGCGGTTAGGTCCGCACATTTGCGATTAGGTCCACACATTTGCTGTTAGGTCCGCACATTTGCGGTTAGGTCCGCACATTTGCGGTTAGGTCCCCACATTTGCGGTTAGGTCGGCACATTTGCGGTTAGGTCCGCATATTTGCGGTTAGGTCCGCACATTTTCGGGTAGGTCTGCATATATGCGGTTATTTCGGCAGATTTGCGGTTAGGTCCGCACATTTGCGATTAGGTCCACACATTTGCTGTTAAGTCCGCACATTTGCGGTTAGGTCCGCACATTTGCGGTTAGGTGGGCACATTTCCGGTTAGGTCTGCACATTTGCGGTAAGGTCCCCACATTTGCGGTGAGGTCCGCACATTTGCGGTTAGGTCTGCACATTTGCGGTTAGGTCTGCACATTTGGGGTTAGGTCTGCATATTTGCGGTTATTTCGGCACATTTGCGGTTAGGTCAGCACATTTGCGGATAGGTCCGCACATTTGCGGTTAGGTCCGCATATTTGCGGATAGGTCCGCACATTTTCGGGTAGGTCCGCAAGTTTGCGGTTAGGTCCGCACATTTGCGGTTAGGTCCGCACATTTTCGGGTAGGTCCGCACATTTGCGGTTAGGTCCGCACATTTGCGGTTAGGTCCGCACATTTGCGATTAGGTCCGCACATTTAGGGTTAGGTCTGCATATTTGCGGTGAGGTCCGCAAATTTGCAGTTAGTTCCGCACATTTGCGGTTACGTCCGCACATTTGCGGTTAGGTCCGCACATTTGTGGTTAGGTCCGCACATTTGCGGTTAGGTCCGCACATTTGCGGTTAGGTCCGCACATTTGCTGTTAGGTCAACACATTTGTGGTGAGGTCCGCACATTTGCGGTGAGGTCCGCACATTTGCGGTTAGGTCTGCATATATGCGGTTATTTCGGCAGATTTGCGGTTAGGTCCGCACATTTGCGATTAGGTCCACACATTTGCTGTTAGGTCTGCACATTTGCGGTTAGGTCCGCACATTTGCGATTAGGTCCACACATTTGCTGTTAGGTACGCACATTTGCGGTTAGGTCCGCACATTTGCGGTTAGGTCCGCACATTTCCGGTTAGGTCCGCACATTTTCGGGTAGGTCCGCACATTTGCGGTTAGGTCCGCACATTTGCGGTTAGGTCCACACATTTGCGGTGAGGTCCGCACATTTGCGGTTAGGTCTGCATATATGCGGTTATTTCGGCAGATTTGCGGTTAGGTCCGCACATTTGCGATTAGGTCCACACATTTGCTGTTAGGTCCGCACATTTGCGGTTAGGTCCGCACATTTCCGGTTAGGTCCGCACATTTTCGGGTAGGTCCGCACATTTGCGGTTAGGTCCGCACATTTGCGGTTAGGTCCGCACATTTGCGGTTAGATCCGCACATTTGCGGTTAGGTCCGCACATTTGCTGTTAGGTCAACACATTTGTGGTGAGGTCCGCACATTTGCGGTGAGGTCCGCACATTTGCGGTTAGGTCTGCATATATGCGGTTATTTCGGCAGATTTGCGGTTAGGTCCGCACATTTGCGATTAGGTCCACACATTTGCTGTTAGGTCCGCACATTTGCGGTTAGGTCCGCACATTTGCGGTTAGGTCGGCACATTTCCGGTTAGGTCTGCACATTTGCGGTAAGGTCCCCACATTTGCGGTGAGGTCCGCACATTTGCGGTTAGGTCTGCACATTTGCGGTTAGGTCTGCACATTTGGGGTTAGGTCTGCATATTTGCGGTTATTTCGGCACATTTGCGGTTATGTCAGCACATTTGCGGATAGGTCCGCACATTTGCGGTTAGGTCCGCATATTTGCGGATAGGTCCGCACATTTTCGGGTAGGTCCGCAAGTTTGCGGTTAGGTCCGCACATTTGCGGTTAGGTCCGCACATTTTCGGGTAGGTCCGCACATTTGCGGTTAGGTCCGCACATTTGCGGTTAGATCCACACATTTGCGGTGAGGTCCGCACATTTGCGGTTAGGTCCGCACATTTGCGATTAGGTCCGCACATTTAGGGTTAGGTCTGCATATTTGCGGTGAGGTCCGCAAATTTGCAGTTAGTTCCGCACATTTGCGGTTAGGTCCGCACATTTGCAGTTAGGTCCGCACATTTGCGGTTGGGTCCGCACATTTGCGGTTAGTTCCGCACATTTGCGGTGAGGTCCGCACATTTGCGGTTAGGTCCGCACATTTGCGGTTAGGTCCGCATATTTGCGGATAGGTCCGCACATTTTCGGGTAGGTCCGCACGTTTGCGGTTAGGTCAACACATTCGCGGTGAGGTCCACACATTTGCGGTGAAGTCCGCACATTTGCGATTAGGTCCGCACATTTAGGGTTAGGTCTGCATATTTGCGGTGAGGTCCGCTAATTTGCGGTTAGGTCCGCACATTTGCTGTTAGGTCAACACATTTGCGGTGAGGTCCGCACATTTGCGGTTAGGTCCGCACATTTTCGGGTAGGTCCGCACATTTGCGGTTAGGTCCGCACATTTGCGGTTAGGTCCGCACATTTGCGGTTAGGTCCGCACATTTGCTGTTAGGTCAACACATTTGTGGTGAGGTCCGCACATTTGCGGTGAGGTCCGCACATTTGCGGTTAGGTCTGCATATATGCGGTTATTTCGGCAGATTTGCGGTTAGGTCCGCACATTTGCGATTAGGTCCACACATTTGCTGTTAGGTCCGCACATTTGCGGTTAGGTCCGCACATTTGCGGTTAGGTCGGCACATTTCCGGTTAGGTCTGCACATTTGCGGTAAGGTCCCAACATTTGCGGTGAGGTCCGCACATTTGCGGTTAGGTCTGCACATTTGCGGTTAGGTCTGCACATTTGGGGTTAGGTCTGCATATTTGCGGTTATTTCGGCACATTTGCGGTTAGGTCAGCACATTTGCTGATAGGTCCGCACATTTGCGGTTAGGTCCGCATAT
Organism: Lasioglossum lativentre; assembly: GCA_916610255.1. Classification (NCBI taxonomy): domain Eukaryota; kingdom Metazoa; phylum Arthropoda; class Insecta; order Hymenoptera; family Halictidae; genus Lasioglossum; species Lasioglossum lativentre. The sequence continues at coordinate 12,923 of CAKAJI010000392.1, forward strand.
TTGCGGATAGGTCCGCACATTTTCGGGTAGGTCCGCAAGTTTGCGGTTAGGTCCGCACATTTGCGGTTAGGTCCGCACATTTTCGGGTAGGTCCGCACATTTGCGGTTAGGTCCGCACATTTGCGGTTAGGTCGGCACATTTGCGATTAGGTCCGCACATTTAGGGTTAGGTCTGCATATTTGCGGTGAGGTCCGCAAATTTGCAGTTAGTTCCGCACATTTGCGGTTACGTCCGCACATTTGCGGTTAGGTCCGCACATTTGCGGTTGGGTCCGCACATTTGCGGTTAGTTCCGCACATTTGCGGTGAGGTCCGCACATTTGCGGTTAGGTCCGCACATTTGCGGTTAGGTCTGCATATTTGCGGTTATTTCGGCAGATTTGCGGTTAGGTCCGCACATTTGCGATTAGGTCCAAACATTTGCTGTTAGGTCCGCACATTTGCGGTTAGGTCCGCACATTTGCGGTTAGGTCCCCACATTTGCGGTTAGGTCGGCATATTTGCGGTTAGGTCCGCATATTTGCGGTTAGGTCCGCACATTTTCGGGTAGGTCTGCATATATGCGGTTATTTCGGCAGATTTGCGGTTAGGTCCGCACATTTGCGATTAGGTCCACACATTTGCTGTTAAGTCCGCACATTTGCGGTTAGGTCCCCACATTTGCGGTTAGGTCGGCACATTTCCGGTTAGGTCTGCACATTTGCGGTAAGGTCCCCACATTTGCGGTGAGGTCCGCACATTTGCGGTTAGGTCTGCACATTTGCGGTTAGGTCAGCACATTTGCGGATAGGTCCGCACATTTGCGGTTAGGTCCGCATATTTGCGGATAGGTCCGCACATTTGCGGGTAGGTCCGCAAGTTTGCGGTTAGGTCCGCACATTTGCGGTTAGGTCCGCACATTTTCGGGTAGGTCCGCACATTTGCGGTTAGGTCCGCACATTTGCGGTTAGATCGGCACATTTGCGATTAGGTCCGCACATTTAGGGTTAGGTCTGCATATTTGCGGTGAGGTCCGCAAATTTGCAGTTAGTTCCGCACATTTGCGGTTACGTCCGCACATTTGCGGTTAGGTCCGCACATTTGCGGTTGGGTCCGCACATTTGCGGTTAGTTCCGCACATTTGCGGTGAGGTCCGCACATTTGCGGTTAGGTCCGCACATTTGCGGTTAGGTCTGCATATTTGCGGTTATTTCGGCAGATTTGCGGTTAGGTCCGCACATTTGCGATTAGGTCCACACATTTGCTGTTAGGTCCGCACATTTGCGGTTAGGTCCGCACATTTGCGGTTAGGTCCCCACATTTGCGGTTAGGTCGGCACATTTGCGGTTAGGTCCGCATATTTGCGGTTAGGTCCGCACATTTTCGGGTAGGTCTGCATATATGCGGTTATTTCGGCAGATTTGCGGTTAGGTCCGCACATTTGCGATTAGGTCCACACATTTGCTGTTAAGTCCGCACATTTGCGGTTAGGTCCCCACATTTGCGGTTAGGTCGGCACATTTCCGGTTAGGTCTGCACATTTGCGGTAAGGTCCCCACATTTGCGGTGAGGTCCGCACATTTGCGGTTAGGTCTGCACATTTGCGGTTAGGTCTGCACATTTGGGGTTAGGTCTGCATATTTGCGGTTATTTCGGCACATTTGCGGTTAGGTCAGCACATTTGCGGATAGGTCCGCACATTTGCGGTTAGGTCCGCATGTTATGCGAACGCGTCCTCGACTAGACTTTTTCGAAGTCAAACGGAGGGCGTAACTTTCCGTTCCGAATTTATTCGTTGTCGCGAATCACGTTGGACCCTATCACTATTTATAGGGATAGGGTTAATAAGATGTTGACACGAAACACGATGATTTAACTTAACAAATATATTTCAACAGTTTTAGCAAGATATAACGATATATTGATGTCATCGATATGAAATATACGGTGGTTAATGACTGGTCTATGAGCGTGGTCTTGACTTTACAAAATGAACTGTGTCGGAGGACAGAAAGTTCCCTTATTTATAGGAAAGGTAACCGTACTCCTACCCTTAGCAAATTCACCCCCACCTTGAGACGGTTTGGGGGTGGACGGAACTGAAAACGGAGGTATGCCAAGGTCGCACATTTGGCGACCAAACCCTGGGATTTCCCTGTCATCTGGAAGCCAAATGTGCTGCAGCACTCGTCGGTTGCGCTGGATCTAAAGAACGAATGTTTTTAAGTGTTTTATGGTAGGGACGGACTCGAAGGTACCCGGTACGGACGGCAATCAAATGGTGAAGACAGGCCCAACACCGTAGCCGAATTACAATAAGTCACGTACCGGGCCCAGTCTGCAATGAGGGTGTCCCTACCATAAAAGTTCACCCGGCGCAGCCGAACATCCTGCCCCCCTTGAGAGGATACCGATCAAGATATATATGAGTAATTACGACTAAATGTTCATACTATTGTTATAAAATGGATTAGGATAGTGAATGGTGTGCTTATGATTAAATTATTGTCTTTGCTCTTAAATTATGCACTAGCTTGACTAGTGGGCAGTACGCCATCTCCCGTTGATGGTGGACTCGTGGAACTGCAGTCATCGTTGTCCTCGGATTGATAAAGCAAGGGTGCAAGACGTTTCACGCTCCGATCTAGTACATTCGTAGCCGTTTTGACTGACACGGTGCGAACAATACCGTCGGAGCCCGGATAAACATTAATTACCCTGCCTAAGTCCCATTGCATTGGGGGAACGTTGTTTTCCCTCAGAAGAACGATGGTGCCCTCCTTGATTGAATGACCGCCTTTGGTCCACTTGCTGCGCATGGTCAATTCGTTCAGGTATTCCCGATGCCATCGATTCCAGAAATGCTGCTTTATTTTTTGTATATGTTGCCAACTGGATAGACGGTTTGACGGTGTATCTGTGAAATCTCGTTCGCGGAGACTCGTAAGGGAATCGCCAATAAGGAAATGACCAGGAGTTATGACGAGGAGATCATTTGGGTCAGTGGAGATTGATGTGAGGGGTCGAGAGTTTAGGATTGACTCTATTTCGATGATTAATGTGTTTAAGTCTTCGAATGTGAATAATTCAGTACCTGCGACGCGGGTTAAATGATATTTAAAGGACTTTACGGCCGCTTCCCATAGACCGCCAAAGTGTGGTGAGTACGGTGGGATAAAATTCCACTCAATGGATTTGTCTGCCAAAAAGGTTTGTACCTTCTGATTGTGGTCATCCGATTTTAAAAGTTCGCGTAGTTCTTTCAATTCGTTTTGTGCTCCGACAAAATTAGTTCCGTTATCTGAATGTAGACTCATACAGAAACCCCGGCGAGCAATGAATCTACGAAGCGCGGCTATGAATGCATCGGTTGAGAGATCACTTACGAGTTCTAAATGTATAGCCTTGACTGCGAGGCATACAAAAACTGCAACATAAACTTTGATGCGAGTTCGATTTCGGTGTCGACGTTCTTTAATGTAGAATGGCCCGCAATAGTCTACTCCTGTATTTGTAAAAGGACGAGCCTCGGTGACTCTTGCTGAAGGCAGATTACCCATAATGTAATTTACGGCTGGTGGTTGAGCTCGGAGACAACGTAGACAGGTTTTTATGGCCTTCCATACCTGGCTTCGACCGTCGATGGGCCAGTAGCGGCGTCTAATTGAATATAACGTGTTTTGAACACCTGCATGTAATTGAGCTCGATGTTCTGCTTCTATAATAATGGTAGTTATGCGTGACTTTGGTAGGATTATTGGGTGACGTTGAGAAAATGGCATTAATGAATGTTTCAATCGGCCCCCGACTCGTAGTATGCCTTCCTTATCCACAAAGGGATTGAGTGGTTGGAGTTTTCCCCCGATGTTTGTGTCATTGACAGAAAGGCGCCGTAATTCCTTGGGGAAATGTAGTTTTTGCAGAAGTTTGATGAGTATGTTATGAGCGTTCCTGAGTTCCGATACTGTCAAGTTACCCCTTTCTGTGTTTGTTTTCTTCCAGCGCAGACATCGAGCGACGATCCGTTGCATCTTAGTCCATGAGGAGTAATTGTCAAAGATGCTAGTATCGAAGGTCGTTGTAGTTAAACATGTTGCTATCTTCTGCTCTGGAATGTTGCTGCAATGTATTTGTTTGGTGATTGGCCATTCATTTTCTTCTTCTCGCAGCCACCTTGGTCCCTGATGCCAGATGGATGGCCGAAGGAAATCTTCTGGACTTTGACCTCGCGATATGAGATCCGCAGGATTGTCCAAAGTCGGGACGTGCCGCCAATCTATGACATTGGTTCTTGTCTGGATTTCAGACACCCTGTTCGCGACGAAGGTTTTTAATGTGCTTGGAGACATTTGCAGCCAATGAAGGACTATAGTGGAATCGGTCCAAAATGTAGTACTTTGTATATCCACGTGTAGTCCTCGTTTGACTGTGGTAACCAATGAGGTCAGAAGTAGGGCACCGCAAAGTTCAAGTCGGGGAATGGATTGCGTTTTCAGTGGTGCTACTTTAGATTTTGCTATGAGAAGCTCTACGTGTGTGTGGCCGTGTGCGTCTATTGAACGGACATATAGGCAAGCCCCGTAGGCCTTCTCACTCGCATCGCAAAATCCGTGTAGTTCGGTCTTGATGGGAGAGTTGAGGATGGTTCTCCGATGAAAAACGGTGTTGTTCAACAATGGTAATTGTTTGTAAAATTGAATCCATTCGGTATGAATGTCCATCGGCAAGGATTCGTCCCAGTCTGTTTTAATGGTCCAGATCCTTTGTAACAGAATCTTGGCCATGATGATGACGGGTCCAATAAGGCCTAATGGGTCATAGATCTTGGCGATCTCTGACGCGATGGACCGCTTGGTGATGTGCGAGGTCATGGGTGATGTTTTAACCTCGTAAGATATGGTGTCATCTGATGAATTCCAAACGATTCCCAAGGTTTTCAGCGTAGACGATTTGCCGAGATGCAGTTTCTTGTTAATCGATTGGTCCGATAACCCATCTAAAAGTGCTTCGTGATTTGCAGCCCATTGACGAATATTGAGCCCTGCTAATTCAAGCAATTGTATTAAGTCGTCACGAAGCGTACGTGCTTCCTCGATCGTTGATGCTCCGGTGAGTGCGTCGTCTACGTAGAAGTCGCGGAGCAGAATTCTGGCTGCCTGAGGGAAGCGATGCTCTTCGTCATGAGCGAGCTGTGTGAGACAGCGAATGGCCAAATATGGGGCGGCCGAGATTCCAAATGTGACGGTTTTCAATTGATACGTTTGAATTTGCCCGTTCGTATCACGCCAAAGGATGCGTTGATATTTCTGGTCTTCATCGCGAATCAGGAACTGTCTATACATTTTCTCGATATCCCCCGTGAGAACGTATCGATGAATGCGGAATCTGAGAAGTATGTATATCAGATCATCCTGAAGTTTTGGTCCAGTGTGGAGCGCATCGTTTAATGAATTACCGGTGCTCGTGGCTGCAGAGGCATCGAAAACGACTCGAAGTTTAGTCGTTTCGCTCGTAACCTTTACGACCCCATGGTGGGGCAGGTAGTATCCGTCGGATGAGTCTTGATTTTCTGGAATCCTTTCCATGTGTCCAAGATTCAGGTATTCGTTCATGACTGCGTGATACTCCTTGCTTAATGTGGCGTCACGTTGTAATTTTCGTTCTAGCGAATAAAATCGTTTCAACGCTTGCGATTTTGATTCGCCCAGTTGTTTGATTTTGTGATTGAACGGGAGCGCTACGATGTATCGGCCGTTAGCGTTTCGCTTCGTATGTTGCTGAAAGTGCATCTCGCAGCTTTTATCTGAATCTGAAAGGTGCTGAGTCTGTGGACCTTCCTCAATTTCCCAAAACTGTGCAAGATCGAATTGGAGAGTAGAAGTTGCGTGACACGATGTGCGTTCCGTACCAGATGAAGTTGTAGGACTACCTCCAATAACCCACCCGAGTCGGGTTTTTTGTAAATATAAATCCGGTCCACCAGGAGGCGACAGATTGATTTGCCCGACACTCAAAAGTGATAAGGAAGCACCGGAGCCGAGTAGCAAATCGACTGATGCTGGGTGATGAAAATGTGGATCTGCCATTTTAATGTTTTTCGGAATGCTAATGGTTGAACGGTCAATGGGTTGATCTGGGATACTCGATGCTATTTTTGGGATAATTAGAAATGTCAAAGTGCGTTCGTAATCGTTGATTTTGGAGCGGATGGTTGCAGTAATGTAATGTTTAGCGATCGTTGTTAACGCGTTGAGGGCTCCAATGGGAACTGAACATTTCTTACGCGGTATATTGAGCCTTCTCGCGAGATCCTCGGTAATGAAATTGGTCGTCGCGCAGGTGTCAATCAGCGTTCGACAAGGGACTGGACGGTGTTCCTTGTCTAACACGTGGAGTTGAGCCGTAACAAGAAGGTCATTATTAACCGCGTTCACGATGAATGCCCTTTGACGATGGATTCCCATTGATTCCTCAGGCAATCGTTGTCAATCGCTCGTTTCTATTTGTGGATCTGTCGGCGCTGTACGCTCTGAAGGCCATGTCGTACAATTCGGTGATCGTTTCGGCTGATGCAACAATGTGTGATGGTTTTTGTTGCATATCCTGCAGGTTCCTCTCTTACAAGTTTCCTGGTCGTGGTCTGGTCTTAGGCAATTTGAACATAGCGTGGCCTTCCGTACGGCTGCAGTTCTTTTCTCAACCGTGAACGCATGGAACCTTTCGCATCGCCAGATGGAATGTGCATTCTGGCAAATCGGACATCTCGGAGGAGACTCGAACGTCTCGTATGTTTCATTGCGATCGGGTTGTTCATCGGACTCTCGAGAATCTGTCGCGGTGACGAAGGCGTAATTACGTGTCGAACGTTTTTTGGACGGCGATTTCGCGGACGGAGCACGGTTATGCGACTCGGATGCTGCGGTTGGTTTCCGATGTGGGACTGCTGCGCAGTTTGCGCGTTTTTCCAAAAATTCGAGCAGATGATTATACGATGGCATCTGTTTGTCCTTTAATGATAATTCCCAGTGCCACATGGTGTCTGGGTCTATCTTCGAGAGAATAATTGAAACAAGCATACAATCCCACGACGCGATGTTGATGCCGAGATTTTTTAATGATCGCAGATTCTGACGGACGGTGTCTACGAGATCGCCTAATGATTCAGGGGAATCTTTCGATATCTTGGGTATTGCTCGAATCGCGTCGCAGTGTGTTAATAGGACTCTACGTTTGCAGTCGAATTTCTCTTTGAGTAATTCTATTGCGCTGGGATAATTTGTCTCCGTTGTGCTCAAACATTCAATGCACGCAGCAGCCTTTCCGGTAAGGGTTGATCGCAGATACTGTAGTTTTTGCACCGGCGTTAAATCAATGTTTTGGTCGATCATCGATGAAAAACTGTCGAAATACGAAGCCCATTTCTCGATTTCCCCGTTGAACGTCGGCAAACGCATTTCAGGGAGTTTAATGGCCATGGGGGCCGTCACGGAAGCCGTGGGTGAGTCGGTCGTATTTCGTTGCGAAGGCGGGTTCCCGTATTCTGGCTCAATGAGTGCGTTGGCGCGTGCGATAACTTCTACGTAGTCGTTGTGAATTTCATAACGACGTGGTTCCTCGGATTCATCGAGTTCTTCTAATTCTGATTGAATGTCATCGAACCGCGTGAATATTTCCTTTAAGCTGTCTAAATGTGATCGTAAAAGCCCTACGTCGCGTTGTTCAGGATTACGTGCGTTATCTACTACTTTCGCGAATGAAGTGATATGCCCGATAATGTTGCCCCGTTTGCGTCGCAGAGTACTGCTGCTTATGCCATGTGAGGTAGACGGTTCCGGAAGTTTCGGCATTGTAGGAAAATAGGAATTGGCAATAAAATACGAGTCTACCTTTGTGATGCGAGGATTTCAGAGTTGCTGCGACGACGTCCTGTCTCTTGACTGCTCCGTGGTGAAGGTGCGGGACAGTTGTAGATTGCTGTCTAGATAATCCCGTGTTGTTGCTGCGATCGAATGTGGATCGCTGGTGAGAGTTCGCTATTAATGAAGCGACTATATTGATGTAGTGTACTATCCCTTGAACTGTTTGTTTGTACACTTTCACTTATGGAATCCACACGTATTGTAGATCCGGCTCGAAGGACCATTAAATGTTATGCGAACGCGTCCTCGACTAGACTTTTTCGAAGTCAAACGGAGGGCGTAACTTTCCGTTCCGAATTTATTCGTTGTCGCGAATCACGTTGGACCCTATCACTATTTATAGGGATAGGGTTAATAAGATGTTGACACGAAACACGATGATTTAACTTAACAAATATATTTCAACAGTTTTAGCAAGATATAACGATATATTGATGTCATCGATATGAAATATACGGTGGTTAATGACTGGTCTATGAGCGTGGTCTTGACTTTACAAAATGAACTGTGTCGGAGGACAGAAAGTTCCCTTATTTATAGGAAAGGTAACCGTACTCCTACCCTTAGCAAATTCACCCCCACCTTGAGACGGTTTGGGGGTGGACGGAACTGAAAACGGAGGTATGCCAAGGTCGCACATTTGGCGACCAAACCCTGGGATTTCCCTGTCATCTGGAAGCCAAATGTGCTGCAGCACTCGTCGGTTGCGCTGGATCTAAAGAACGAATGTTTTTAAGTGTTTTATGGTAGGGACGGACTCGAAGGTACCCGGTACGGACGGCAATCAAATGGTGAAGACAGGCCCAACACCGTAGCCGAATTACAATAAGTCACGTACCGGGCCCAGTCTGCAATGAGGGTGTCCCTACCATAAAAGTTCACCCGGCGCAGCCGAACACCGCATATTTGCGGATAGGTCCGCACATTTGCGGTTAGGTCCGCACATTTTCGGGTAGGTCCGCACATTTGCGGTTAGGTCCGCACATTTGCGGTTAGGTCCGCACATTTGCGATTAGGTCCGCACATTTAGGGTTAGGTCTGCATATTTGCGGTGAGGACCGCAAATTTGCAGTTAGTTCCGCACATTTGCGGTTACGTCCGCACATTTGCGGTGAGGTCCGCACATTTGCGGTTAGGTCTGCATATATGCGGTTATTTCGGCAGATTTGCGGTTAGGTCCGCACATTTGCGATTAGGTCCACACATTTGCTGTTAGGTCTGCACATTTGCGCTTAGGTCCGCACATTTGCGATTAGGTCCACACATTTGCTGTTAGGTCCGCAAGTTTGCGGTTAGGTCCGCACATTTGCGGTTAGGTCCGCACATTTTCGGGTAGGTCCGCACATTTGCGGTTAGGTCCGCACATTTGCGGTTAGGTCCACACATTTGCGGTGAGGTCCGCACATTTGCGGTTAGGTCCGCACATTTGCGATTAGGTCCGCACATTTAGGGTTAGGTCTGCATATTTGCGGTGAGGTCCGCAAATTTGCAGTTAGTTCCGCACATTTGCGGTTAGGTCCGCACATTTGCGGTTAGGTCCGCACATTTGCGGTTAGGTCCGCATATTTGCGGATAGGTCCGCACATTTTCGGGTAGGTCCGCACGTTTGCGGTTAGGTCAACACATTCGCGGTGAGGTCCACACATTTGCGGTGAGGTCCGCACATTTGCGGTTAGGTCTCCATATTTGCGGTTAGGTCTGCATATTTGCGGTTATTTCGGCAGATTTGCGGTTAGGTCCGCACATTTGCGATTAGGTCCACACATTTGCTGTTAGGTCCGCACATTTGCGGTTAGGTCCGCACATTAGCGGTTAGGTCCCCACATTTGCGGTTAGGTCGGCACATTTGCGGTTAGGTCCACATATTTGCGGTTAGGTCCGCACATTTTCGGGTAGGTCCGCACATTTGCGGTTAGGTCCGCACATTTGCGGTTAGGTCCACACATTTGCGGTTAGGTCCGCACATTTGCGATTAGGTCCACACATTTGCTGTTAGGTCCGCACATTTGCGATTAGGTCCACACATTTGCTGTTAGGTCCGCACATTTGCGGTTAGGTCCGCATATTTGCGGATAGGTCCGCACATTTTCGGGTAGGTCCGCACATTTGCGGTTAGGTCCGCACATTTGCGGTTAGGTCAGCACATTTGCGGATTGGTCCGCACATTTGCGGTTAGGTCCGCATATTTGCGGATAGGTCCGCACATTTTCGGGTAGGTCCGCACATTTGCGGTTAGGTCCGCACATTTGCGGATAGGTCCGCACATTTGCGGTTAGGTCCGCATATTTGCGGATAGGTCCGCAAATTTTCGGGTAGGTCCGCAAGTTTGCGGTTAGGTCCGCACATTTGCGGTTAGGTCCGCACATTTAGGGTTAGGTCTGCATATTTGCGGTGAGGTCCGCTAATTTGCGGTTAGGTCCGCACATTTGCTGTTAGGTCAACACATTTGCGGTGAGGTCCGCACATTTGCGGTTAGGTCCGCACATTTTCGGGTAGGTCCGCACATTTGCGGTTAGGTCCGCACATTTGCGGTTAGGTCCGCACATTTGCGGTTAGGTCCGCACATTTGCTGTTAGGTCAACACATTTGTGGTGAGGTCCGCACATTTGCGGTGAGGTCCGCACATTTGCGGTTAGGTCTGCATATATGCGGTTATTTCGGCAGATTTGCAGTTAGGTCCGCACATTTGCGATTAGGTCCACACATTTGCTGTTAGGTCCGCACATTTGCGGTTAGGTCCGCACATTTGCGGTTAGGTCGGCACATTTCCGGTTAGGTCTGCACATTTGCGGTAAGGTCCCCACATTTGCGGTGAGGTCCGCACATTTGCGGTTAGGTCTGCACATTTGCGGTTAGGTCTGCACATTTGGGGTTAGGTCTGCATATTTGCGGTTATTTCGGCACATTTGCGGTTAGGTCAGCACATTTGCGGATAGGTCCGCACATTTGCGGTTAGGTCCGCATATTTGCGGATAGGTCCGCACATTTTCGGGTAGGTCCGCAAGTTTGCGGTTAGGTCCGCACATTTGCGGTTAGGTCCGCACATTTTCGGGTAGGTCCGCACATTTGCGGTTAGGTCCGCACATTTGCGGTTAGGTCCACACATTTGCGGTGAGGTCCGCACATTTGCGGTTAGGTCCGCACATTTGCGATTAGGTCCGCACATTTAGGGTTAGGTCTGCATATTTGCGGTGAGGTCCGCAAATTTGCAGTTAGTTCCGCACATTTGCGGTTAGGTCCGCACATTTGCGGTTAGGTCCGCACATTTGCGGTTAGGTCCGCATATTTGCGGATAGGTCCGCACATTTTCGGGTAGGTCCGCACGTTTGCGGTTAGGTCAACACATTCGCGGTGAGGTCCACACATTTGCGGTGAGGTCCGCACATTTGCGGTTAGGTCTCCATATTTGCGGTTAGGTCTGCATATTTGCGGTTATTTCGGCAGATTTGCGGTTAGGTCCGCACATTTGCGATTAGGTCCACACATTTGCTGTTAGGTCCGCACATTTGCGGTTAGGTCCGCACATTAGCGGTTAGGTCCCCACATTTGCGGTTAGGTCGGCACATTTGCGGTTAGGTCCGCATATTTGCGGTTAGGTCCGCACATTTTCGGGTAGGTCCGCACATTTGCGGTTAGGTCCGCACATTTGCGGTTAGGTCCACACATTTGCGGTTAGGTCCGCACATTTGCGATTAGGTCCACACATTTGCTGTTAGGTCCGCAGATTTGCGATTAGGTCCACACATTTGCTGTTAGGTCCGCACATTTGCGGTTAGGTCCGCATATTTGCGGATAGGTCCGCACATTTTCGGGTAGGTCCGCACATTTGCGGTTAGGTCCGCACATTTGCGGTTAGGTCAGCACATTTGCGGTTAGGTCCGCACATTTTCGGGTAGGTCCGCACATTTGCGGTTAGGTCCGCACATTTGCGGTTAGATCCACACATTTGCGGTGAGGTCCGCACATTTGCGGTTAGGTCCGCACATTTGCGATTAGGTCCGCACATTTAGGGTTAGGTCTGCATATTTGCGGTGAGGTCCGCAAATTTGCAGTTAGTTCCGCACATTTGCGGTTAGGTCCGCACATTTGCGGTTAGGTCCGCACATTTGCGGTTGGGTCCGCACATTTGCGGTTAGTTCCGCACATTTGCGGTGAGGTCCGCACATTTGCGGTTAGGTCCGCACATTTGCGGTTAGGTCCGCATATTTGCGGATAGGTCCGCACATTTTCGGGTAGGTCCGCACGTTTGCGGTTAGGTCAACACATTCGCGGTGAGGTCCACACATTTGCGGTGAGGTCCGCACATTTGCGGTTAGGTCCGCACATTTGCGATTAGGTCCGCACATTTAGGGTTAGGTCTGCATATTTGCGGTGAGGTCCGCTAATTTGCGGTTAGGTCCGCACATTTGCTGTTAGGTCAACACATTTGCGGTGAGGTCCGCACATTTGCGGTTAGGTCCGCACATTTTCGGGTAGGTCCGCACATTTGCGGTTAGGTCCGCACATTTGCGGTTAGGTCCGCACATTTGCGGTTAGGTCCGCACATTTTCGGGTAGGTCCGCACATTTGCGGTTAGGTCCGCACATTTGCGGTTAGGTCCGCACATTTGCGGTTAGGTCCGCACATTTTCGGGTAGGTCCGCACATTTGCGGTTAGGTCCGCACATTTGCGGTTAGATCCACACATTTGCGGTGAGGTCCGCACATTTGCGATTAGGTCCGCACATTTAGGGTTAGGTCTGCATATTTGCGGTGAGGTCCGCTAATTTGCGGTTAGGTCCGCACATTTGCTGTTAGGTCAACACATTTGCGGTGAGGTCCGCACATTTGCGGTTAGGTCCGCACATTTTCGGGTAGGTCCGCACATTTGCGGTTAGGTCCGCACATTTGCGGTTAGGTCCGCACATTTGCGGTTAGGTCCGCACATTTGCTGTTAGGTCAACACATTTGTGGTGAGGTCCGCACATTTGCGGTGAGGTCCGCACATTTGCGGTTAGGTCTGCATATATGCGGTTATTTCGGCAGATTTGCGGTTAGGTCCGCTCATTTGCGATTAGGTCCACACATTTGCTGTTAGGTCCGCACATTTGCGGTTAGGTCGGCACATTTCCGGTTAGGTCTGCACATTTGCGGTAAGGTCCCCACATTTGCGGTGAGGTCCGCACATTTGCGGTTAGGTCAGCACATTTGCGGATAGGTCCGCACATTTGCGGTTAGGTCCGCATATTTGCGGATAGGTCCGCACATTTTCGGGTAGGTCCGCAAGTTTGCGGTTAGGTCCGCACATTTGCGGTTAGGTCCGCACATTTTCGGGTAGGTCCGCACATTTGCGGTTAGGTCCGCACATTTGCGGTTAGGTCGGCACATTTGCGATTAGGTCCGCACATTTAGGGTTAGGTCTGCATATTTGCGGTGAGGTCCGCAAATTTGCAGTTAGTTCCGCACATTTGCGGTTACGTCCGCACATTTGCGGTTAGGTCCGCACATTTGCGGTTGGGTCCGCACATTTGCGGTTAGGTCCGCACATTTTCGGGTAGGTCCGCACATTTGCGGTTAGGTCCGCACATTTGCGGTTAGGTCCACACATTTGCGGTGAGGTCCGCACATTTGCGGTTAGGTCCGCACATTTGCGATTAGGTCCGCACATTTAGGGTTAGGTCTGCATATTTGCGGTGAGGTCCGCAAATTTGCAGTTAGTTCCGCACATTTGCGGTTAGGTCCGCACATTTGCGGTTAGGTCCGCACATTTGCGGTTAGGTCCGCATATTTGCGGATAGGTCCGCACATTTTCGGGTAGGTCCGCACGTTTGCGGTTAGGTCAACACATTCGCGGTGAGGTCCACACATTTGCGGTGAGGTCCGCACATTTGCGGTTAGGTCTGCATATTTGCGGTTAGGTCTGCATATTTGCGGTTATTTCGGCAGATTTGCGGTTAGGTCCGCACATTTGCGATTAGGTCCACACATTTGCTGTTAGGTCCGCACATTTGCGGTTAGGTCCGCACATTAGCGGTTAGGTCCCCACATTTGCGGTTAGGTCCGCACATTTGCGGTTAGGTCCGCACATTTGCGGTTAGGTCTGCACATTTGCGGTTCGGTCTGCACATTTCCCGTTAGGTCCGCACATTTTCGGGTAGGTCCGCACATTTGCGGTTAGGTCCACACATTTGCGGTGAGGTCCGCACATTTGCGGTTAGGTCTGCATATATGCGGTTATTTCGGCAGATTTGCGGTTAGGTCCGCACATTTGCGATTAGGTCCACACATTTGCTGTTAGGTCCGCACATTTGCGGTTAGGTCCGCACATTTCCGGTTAGGTCCGCACATTTTCGGGTAGGTCCGCACATTTGCGGTTAGGTCCGCACATTTGCGGTTAGGTCCGCACATTTGCGGTTAGGTCCGCACATTTGCTGTTAGGTCAACACATTTGTGGTGAGGTCCGCACATTTGCGGTGAGGTCCGCACATTTCCCGTTAGGTCCGCACATTTTCGGGTAGGTCCGCACATTTGCGGTTAGATTCGCACATTTGCGGTTAGGTCCGCACATTTGCTGTTAGGTCAACACATTTGAGGTGAGGTCCGCACATTTGCGGTGAGGTCCGCACATTTGCGGTTAGGTCTGCATATATGCGGTTGTTTCGGCAGATTTGCGGTTAGGTCCGCACATTTGCGATTAGGTCCACACATTTGCTGTTAAGTCCGCACATTTGCGGTTAGGTCCGCACATTCGCGGTTAGGTCGGCACATTTCCGGTTAGGTCCGCACATTTGCGGTGAGGTCCACACATTTGCGGTTAGGTCCGCACATTTGCGGTTAGGTCCGCACATTTGCGGTTAGGTCCGCATATTTGCGGATAGGTCCGCACATTTTCGGGTAGGTCCGCACATTTGCGGTTAGGTCCGCACATTTGCGGTTAGGTCAGCACATTTGCGGATTGGTCCGCACATTTGCGGTTAGGTCCGCATATTTGCGGATAGGTCCGCACATTTTCGGGTAGGTCCGCAAATTTGCGGTTAGGTCCGCACATTTGCGGTTAGGTCCACACATTTGCGGTGAGGTCCGCACATTTTCGGGTAGGTCCGCACATTTGTGGTTAGGCCTGCACA
Organism: Lasioglossum lativentre; assembly: GCA_916610255.1. Classification (NCBI taxonomy): domain Eukaryota; kingdom Metazoa; phylum Arthropoda; class Insecta; order Hymenoptera; family Halictidae; genus Lasioglossum; species Lasioglossum lativentre. Next base: position 27,926 of record CAKAJI010000392.1, read on the forward strand.
TTTGCGGTTAGGTCTGCACATTTAGGGTTAGGTCTGCATATTTGCGGTGAGGTCCGCAAATTTGCGGTTAGGTCCGCACATTTGCGGTTAGTTCCGCACATTTGCGGTTAGGTCCACACATTTGCGGTGAGGTCCGCACATTTGCGGTTAGGTCTGCATATATGCGGTTATTTCGGCAGATTTGCGGTTAGGTCCGCACATTTGCGATTAGGTCCACACATTTGCTGTTAGGTCCGCACATTTGCGGTTAGGTCCGCACATTTCCCTTAGGTCTGCACATTTGCGGTTAGGTCCCCACATTTGCGGTGAGGTCCGCACATTTGCGGTTAGGTCTGCACATTTGCGGTTAGGTCTGCACATTTGGGGTTAGGTCTGCATATTTGCGGTTATTTCGGCACATTTACGGTTAGATCCGCACATTTGCGGATAGATCCGCACATTTGCGGTTAGGTCCGCACATTTGCGGTGAGGTCCACACATTTGCGGTTAGGTCCGCACATTTGCGGTTAGGTCCGCACATTTGCGTTTAGGTCAACACATTTGCGGTGAGGTCCGCACATTTGCGGTTAGGTCCGCACAATTGCGGTTAGGTCCGCACATTTGCGGTTAGGTCCGCTCATTTGCGGTTAGGTCCGCACATTTGCGGTTAGGTCTGCACATTTGCGGTTAGGTCTGCACATTTGCGGTTAGGTCTGCACATTTGCGGTTAGGTCTGCACATTTGGGGTTAGGTCTGCATATTTGCGGTTATTTCGGCACATTTGCGGTTAGGTCAGCACATTTGCGGTTAGGTCTGCACATTTGCGGTTATATCGGCACATTTGGGGTTAGGTCTGCATATTTGCGGTTATTTCGGAACATTTACGGTTAGGTCCGCACATTTGCGGTTAGGTCCGCAAATTTGCGGATAGGTCCGCACATTTGCGGTTAGGTCCGCAGATTTGCGGATAGGTCCGCACATTTTCGGGTAGGTCCGCACATTTGCGGTTTAGCTTCCGCACATTTGCGGTTAGGTCCACACATTTGCGGATAGGTCCGCACATTTGCGGTTAGGTCCGCATATTTGCGGATAGGTCCACACATTTGCGGTGAGGTCCGCACATTTTCGGGTAGGTCCGCACATTTGCGGTTAGGCCTGCACATTTGCGGTTAGGTCTGCACATTTAGGGTTAGGTCTGCATATTTGCGGTGAGGTCCGCAAATTTGCGGTTAGGTCCGCACATTTGCGGTTAGTTCCGCACATTTGCGGTTAGGTCCACACATTTGCGGTGAGGTCCGCACATTTGCGGTTAGGTCTGCATATATGCGGTTATTTCGGCAGATTTGCGGTTAGGTCCGCACATTTGCGATTAGGTCCACACATTTGCTGTTAGGTCCGCACATTTGCGGTTAGGTCCGCACATTTCCGGTTAGGTCCGCACATTTTCGGGTAGTTCCGCACATTTGCGGGTAGGTCCGCACATTTGCGGTTAGGTCCGCACATTTGCTGTTAGGTCCGCACATTTGCAGTTAGTTCCGCGCATTTGCGGTGAGGTCCGCACATTTGCGGTTAGGTCCGCACATTTGCGGTTAGTTCCGCACATTTGCGGTTAGGTCCACACATTTGCGGTGAGGTCCGCACATTTGCGGTTAGGTCTGCATATATGCGGTAATTTCGGCAGATTTGCGGTTAGGTCCGCACATTTGCGATTAGGTCCACACATTTGCTGTTAGGTCCGCACATTTGCGGTTAGGTCCGCACATTTCCGGTTAGGTCCGCACATTTTCGGGTAGTTCCGCACATTTGCGGTTAGGTCCGCACATTTGCGGTTAGGTCCGCACATTTGCTGTTAGCTCCGCACATTTGCGGTGAGGTCCGCACATTTGCGGTTAGGTCCGCACATTTGCGGTTAGGAGCGCACATTTGCGGATAGGTCCGCACATTTGCGGTTAGGTCCGCACATTTGCGGTTAGGTCCGCACATTTGCGGTTAGGTCCGCACATTTGCGGTTAGGTCAACACATTCGCGGTGAGGTCCACACATTTGCGGTTAGGTCTGCATATTTGCGGTTATTTCGGCAGATTTGCGGTTAGGTCCGCACATTTGCGATTAGGTCCACACATTTGCGGTGAGGTCCGCACATTTGCGGTTAGGTCCGCACATTTGCGATTAGGTCCGCACATTTAGGGTTAGGTCTGCATATTTGCGGTGAGGTCCGCAAATTTGCAGTTAGTTCCGCACATTTGCGGTTAGGTCCGCACATTTGCGGTTAGGTCCGCACATTTGCGGTTAGGTCCGCATATTTGCGGATAGGTCCGCACATTTTCGGGTAGGTCCGCTCGTTTGCGGTTAGGTCAACACATTCGCGGTGAGGTCCACACATTTGCGGTGAGGTCCGCACATTTGCGGTTAGGTCTGCATATTTGCGGTTAGGTCTGCATATTTGCGGTTATTTCGGCAGATTTGCGGTTAGGTCCGCACATTTGCGATTAGGTCCACACATTTGCTGTTAGGTCCGCACATTTGCGGTTAGGTCCGCACATTAGCGGTTAGGTCCCCACATTTGCGGTTAGGTCCGCACATTTGCGGTTAGGTCCGCACATTTGCGGTTAGGTCTGCACATTTGCGGTTAGGTCTGCACATTTCCCGTTAGGTCCGCACATTTTCGGGTAGGTCCGCACATTTGCGGTTAGGTCCACACATTTGCGGTGAGGTCCGCACATTTGCGGTTAGGTCTGCATATATGCGGTTATTTCGGCAGATTTGCGGTTAGGTCCGCACATTTGCGATTAGGTCCACACATTTGCTGTTAGGTCCGCACATTTGCGGTTAGGTCCGCACATTTCCGGTTAGGTCCGCACATTTTCGGGTAGGTCCGCACATTTGCGGTTAGGTCCGCACATTTGCGGTTAGGTCCGCACATTTGCGGTTAGGTCCGCACATTTGCTGTTAGGTCAACACATTTGTGGTGAGGTCCGCACATTTGCGGTGAGGTCCGCACATTTGCGGTTAGGTCTGCATATATGCGGTTATTTCGGCAGATTTGCGGTTAGGTCCGCACATTTGCGATTAGGTCCGCACATTTGCGGTTAGGTCGGCACATTTCCGGTTAGGTCTGCACATTGCGGTAAGGTCCCCACATTTGCGGTTAGGTCCGCACATTTGCGGTTAGGTCCGCACATTTGCAGTTAGTTCCGCACATTTGCGGTGAGGTCTGCACATTTGCGGTTAGGTCTGCACATTTCCCGTTAGGTCCGCACATTTCGGGTAGGTCCGCACATTTGCGGTTAGGTCCGCACATTTGCGGTTAGATTCGCACATTTGCGGTTAGGTCCGCACATTTGCTGTTAGGTCAACACATTTGTGGTGAGGTCCGCACATTTGCGGTGAGGTCCGCACATTTGCGGTTAGGTCTGCATATATGCGGTTGTTTCGGCAGATTTGCGGTTAGGTCCGCACATTTGCGATTAGGTCCACACTGTAGGTCCGCACTTTGCGGTTAGGTCCGCACATTGCGGTTAGGTCGGCACATTTCCGGTTAGGTCCGCACATTTGCGGTGAGGTCCACACATTTGCGGTTAGGTCCGCACATTTGCGGTTAGGTCCGCACATTTGCGGTTAGGTCAACACATTCGCGGTGAGGTCCACACATTTGCGGTTAGGTCTGCATATTTGCGGTAATTTCGGCAGATTTGCGGTTAGGTCCGCACATTTGCGATTAGGTCCACACATTTGCGGTGAGGTCCGCACATTTGCGATTAGGTCCACACATTTGCTGTTAGGTCCGCACATTTGCGGTTAGGTCCGCACATTTGCGGTTAGGTCGGCACATTTCCGGTTAGGTCCGCACATTTGCGATTAGGTCCGCACATTTAGGGTTAGGTCTGCATATTTGCGGTGAGGTCCGCAAATTGCAGTTAGTTCCGCACATTTGCGGTTAGGTCCGCACATTTGCGGTTAGGTCCGCACATTTGCGGTTAGGTCCGCATATTTGCGGATAGGTCCGCACATTTGCGGTTAGGTCCGCACATTTGCAGTTAGTTCCGCACATTTGCGGTTAGGTCCGCACATTTCCGGTTAGGTCCGCACATTTTCGGGTAGGTCCGCACATTTGCGGTTAGGTCCGCACATTTGCGGTTAGGTCCGCACATTTGCGGTTAGGTCCGCACATTTGCTGTTAGGTCAACACATTTGTGGTGAGGTCCGCACATTTGCGGTTAGGTCTGCATATATGCGGTTATTTCGGCAGATTTGCGGTTAGGTCCGCACATTTGCGATTAGGTCCACACATTTGCTGTTAGGTCCGCACATTTGCGGTTAGGTCGGCACATTTCCGGTTAGGTCTGCACATTTGCGGTAAGGTCCCCACATTTGCGGTTAGGTCCGCACATTTGCGGTTAGGTCCGCACATTTGCAGTTAGTTCCGCACATTTGCGGTGAGGTCTGCACATTTGCGGTTAGGTCTGCACATTTCCCGTTAGGTCCGCACATTTGCGGTTAGGTCCGCACATTTGCGGTTAGATTCGCACATTTGCGGTTAGGTCCGCACATTTGCTGTAGGTCACACATGTGGTGAGGCCGCATGCGGAGGCCGCACATTTGCGGTAGGTCTGCATATATGCGGTTGTTTCGGCAGATTTGCGGTTAGGTCCGCACATTTGCGATTAGGTCCACACATTTGCTGTTAGGTCCGCACATTTGCGGTTAGGTCCGCACATTTGCGGTTAGGTCGGCACATTTCCGGTTAGGTCCGCACATTTGCGGTGAGGTCCACACATTTGCGGTTAGGTCCGCACATTTGCGGTTAGGTCCGCACATTTGCGGTTAGGTCCGCATATTTGCGGATAGGTCCGCACATTTCGGGTAGGTCCGCACATTTGCGGTTAGGTCCGCACATTTGCGGTTAGGTCAGCACATTTGCGGATTGGTCCGCACATTTGCGGTTAGGTCCGCATATTTGCGGATAGGTCCGCACATTTTCGGGTAGGTCCGCAAATTTGCGGTTAGGTCCGCACATTTGCGGTTAGGTCCACACATTTGCGGTGAGGTCCGCACATTTTCGGGTAGGTCCGCACATTTGTGGTTAGGCCTGCACATTTGCGGTTAGGTCTGCACATTTAGGGTTAGGTCTGCATATTTGCGGTGAGGTCCGCAAATATGCGGTTAGGTCCGCACATTTGCGGTTAGTTCCGCACATTTGCGGTTAGGTCCACACATTTGCGGTGAGGTCCGCACATTTGCGGTTAGGTCTGCATATATGCGGTTATTCGGCAGATTTGCGGTTAGGTCCGCACATTTGCGATTAGGTCCACACATTTGCTGTTAGGTCCGCACATTTGCGGTTAGGTCCGCACATTTCCCTTAGGTCTGCACATTTGCGGTTAGGTCCCCACATTTGCGGTGAGGTCCGCACATTTGCGGTTAGGTCTGCACATTTGCGGTTAGGTCTGCACATTTGGGGTTAGGTCTGCATATTTGCGGTTATTTCGGCACATTACGGTAGGTCCGCACATTTGCGGATAGATCCGCACATTTGCGGTTAGGTCCGCACATTTGCGGTGAGGTCCACACATTTGCGGTTAGGTCGCACTTTGCGGTTAGGTCCGCACATTTGCGGTTAGGTCAACACATTGCGGTGAGGTCCGCACATTTGCGGTTAGGTCCGCACATTGCGGTTAGGTCCGCACATTTGCGGTTAGGTCCGCTCAATTTGCGGTTAGGTCCGCACATTTGCGGTTAGGTCTGCACATTTGCGGTTAGGTCTGCACAGTTGGGGTTAGGTCTGCATATTTGCGGTTAGTTCGGCACATTTGCGGTTAGGTCAGCACATTTGCGGTTAGGTCTGCACATTTGCGGTTATATCGGCACATTGGGGTTAGGTCTGCATATTTGCGGTTATTTCGGAACATTTACGGTTAGGTCCGCACATTTGCGGTTAGGTCCGCAAATTTGCGGATAGGTCCGCACATTTGCGGTTAGGTCCGCATATTTGCGGATAGGTCCGCACATTTTCGGGTAGGTCCGCACATTTGCGGTTAGCTCCGCACATTTGCGGTTAGGTCCACACATTTGCGGATAGGTCCGCACATTTGCGGTTAGGTCCGCATATTTGCGGATAGGTCCACACATTTGCGGTGAGGTCCGCACATTTTCGGGTAGGTCCGCACATTTGCGGTTAGGCCTGCACATTTGCGGTTAGGTCTGCACATTTAGGGTTAGGTCTGCATATTTGCGGTGAGGTCCGCAAATTTGCGGTTAGGTCCGCACATTTGCGGTTAGTTCCGCACATTTGCGGTTAGTTCCGCACATTTGCGGTTAGGTCCACACATTTGCGGTGAGGTCCGCACATTTGCGGTTAGGTCTGCATATATGCGGTTATTTCGGCAGATTTGCGGTTAGGTCCGCACATTTGCGATTAGGTCCACACATTTGCTGTTAGGTCCGCACATTTGCGGTTAGGTCCGCACATTTCCGGTTAGGTCCGCACATTTCGGGTAGTTCCGCACATTTGCGGTTAGGTCCGCACATTTGCGGTTAGGTCCGCACATTTGCTGTTAGGCCCGCACATTTGCAGTTAGTTCCGCACATTTGCGGTGAGGTCCGCACATTTGCGGTTAGGTCCGCACATTTGCGGTTAGTTCCGCACATTTGCGATTAGGTCCACACATTTGCGGTGAGGTCCGCACATTTGCGGTTAGGTCTGCATATATGCGGTAATTTCGGCAGATTTGCGGTTAGGTCCGCACATTTGCGATTAGGTCCACACATTGCTGTTAGGTCCGCACATTTGCGGTTAGGTCCGCACATTTCCGGTTAGGTCCGCACATTTTCGGGTAGTTCCGCACATTTGCGGTTAGGTCCGCACATTTCCGGTTAGGTCCGCACATTTGCTGTTAGGTCCGC
>CAKAJI010000393.1:0-41912 GCA_916610255.1 Lasioglossum lativentre
ATTTTCAATGATACACTGCATGTTACGCTATATTGTAAGGTATTTTCAATGATACACTGCATATTACGTTATATTATAAGGTATTTTCAATGATACGCTGCATATTACGCTATATTATAAGGTATTTTCAATGATATACTGCATATTACGCTATATTATAAGGTATTTTCAATGATACACTGCATATTACGTTATATTATAAGGTATTTTCAATGATACACTGCATGTTACGTTATATTATAAGGTATTTTCAATGATACACTGCATATTCCGTTATATTATAAGGTATTTTCAATGATACACTACATATTACGTTATATTACATGGTATTTTCAATGATACACTGCATATTACGTTATATTATAAGGTATTTTCAATGATACACAGGATATTACGCTATATTATAAGGGTATTTTCAATGATACACTGCATGTTACGCTATATGGTAAGGTATTTTCAATGATACACTGCATATTACGTTATATTATAAGGTATTTTCAATGATACGCTGCATATTACGCTATATTATAAGGTATTTTCAATGATATACTGCATATTACGCTATATTATAAGGTATTTTCAATGATGCAACTGCATATTACGTTATATTATAAGGTATTTTCAATGATACACTGCATGTTACGTTATATTATAAGGTATTTTCAATGATACACTGCATATTCCGTTATATTATAAGGTATTTTCAATGATACACTACATATTACGTTATATTATAAGGTATTTTCAATGATACACTGCATATTACGTTATATTATAAGGTATTTTCAATGATACACTGCATATTACGATATGTAATAAGGTATTTTCAATGATACGCTGCATATTACGTTATATTATATGGTATTTTCATTGATACACTGCATATTACGTTAAATTATATGGTATTATCGTTGATAGACTGCATATTACGATACAGTATAAGGTATTTTCATTGATACACTGCATATTACGTTATATTATAAGGTATTTTCAATGATACACTGCATATTACGTTATATTATAAGGTATTTTCAATGATACACTGCATATTACGCTATATTATAAGGTATTTTCAATGATACACTGTATATTACGTTATATTACATGGTATTTTCTATGATACACTGCATATTACGTTATATTATAAGGTATTTTCAATGATACACTGCATATTACGTTATATTATAAGGTATTTTCAATGATACACTGCATATTACGTTATATTATAAAGTATTTTCAATGATACACTGTATATTACGTTATATTACACTTTATTTTCTATGATACACTGCATGTTACATTATATTATAAGGTATTTTCAATGATACACTGCATATTACGTTATATTATAATGTATTTTCAATGATACACTGCATATTACGTTATATTATAATGTATTTTCAATGATACACTGCATATTACGTTATATTATAAGGTATTTTCAATGATACACAGGATATTACGCTATATTATAAGGTATTTTCAATGATACACTGCATGTTACGCTATATTGTAAGGTATTTTCAATGATACACTGCATATTACGTTATATTATAAGGTATTTTCAATGATACACTGCATGTTACGTTATATTATAAGGTATTTTCAATGATACACTGCATATTACGTTATATTATAAGGTATTTTCAATGATACACTGCATATTACGTTATATTACAAGGTATTTTCAATGATATACTGCATATTACGCTATATTATAAGGTATTTTCAATGATATACTGCATATTACGCTATATTATAAGGTATTATCAATGACACACTGTATATTACGTTATATTACATGGTATTTTCAATGATACACTGCATATTACGTTATATTATAAGGTATTTTCAATTATACACTGCATGTTACGTTATATTATAAGGTATTTTCAATGATACACTGCATATTACGTTATATTATAAGGTATTTTCAATGATAAACTACGATATATTAGAAGGCATTTTCAATTATACACTGCATGTTACGTTATATTATAAGGTATTTTCAATGATACACTGCATATTACGTTATATTATAAGGTATTTTCAATGATATACTGCATATTACGCTATATTATAAGGTATTTTCAATGATATACTGCATATTACGCTATATTATAAGGTATTTTCAATGACACACTGTATATTACGTTATATTACACGGTATTTTCAATGATACACTGTATATTACGTTATATTACATGGTATTTTCAATGATACACTGCATATTACGTTATATTATAAGGTATTTTCAATGATACACTGCATGTTACGTTATATTATAAGGTATTTTCAATGATACACTGCATATTACGTTATATTATAAGGTATTTTCAATGATACGCTGCATATTACGCTATATTATAAGGTATTTTCAATGATATACTGCATATTACGCTATATTATAAGGTATTTTCAATGATACACTGCATATTACGTTATATTATAAGGTATTTTCAATGATACACTGCATATTACGTTATATTATAAAGTATTTTCAATGATACACTGTATATTACGTTATATTACATTTTATTTTCTATGATACACTGCATGTTACATTATATTATAAGGTATTTTCAATGATACACTGCATATTACGTTATATTATAATGTATTTTCAATGATACACTGCATATTACGTTATATTATAATGTATTTTCAATGATACACTGCATATTACGTTATATTATAAGGTATTTTCAATGATACACAGGATATTACGCTATATTATAAGGTATTTTCAATGATACACTGCATGTTACGCTATATTGTAAGGTATTTTCAATGATACACTGCATATTACGTTATATTATAAGGTATTTTCAATGATACACTGCATGTTACGTTATATTATAAGGTATTTTCAATGATACACTGCATATTACGTTATATTATAAGGTATTTTCAATGATACACTGCATATTACGTTATATTACAAGGTATTTTCAATGATATACTGCATATTACGCTATATTATAAGGTATTTTCAATGATATACTGCATATTACGCTATATTATAAGGTATTATCAATGACACACTGTATATTACGTTATATTACATGGTATTTTCAATGATACACTGCATATTACGTTATATTATAAGGTATTTTCAATTATACACTGCATGTTACGTTATATTATAAGGTATTTTCAATGATACACTGCATATTACGTTATATTATAAGGTATTTTCAATGATAAACTACGATATATTAGAAGGCATTTTCAATTATACACTGCATGTTACGTTATATTATAAGGTATTTTCAATGATACACTGCATATTACGTTATATTATAAGGTATTTTCAATGATATACTGCATATTACGCTATATTATAAGGTATTTTCAATGATATACTGCATATTACGCTATATTATAAGGTATTTTCAATGACACACTGTATATTACGTTATATTACACGGTATTTTCAATGATACACTGTATATTACGTTATATTACATGGTATTTTCTATGATACACTGCATATTACGTTATATTATAAGGTATTTTCAATGATACACTGCATATTACGTTATATTATAAGGTATTTTCAATGATACACTGCATATTACGTTATATTATAAAGTATTTTCAATGATACACTGCATATTACGCTATATTATAAGGTATTTTCACTGATACACTGTATATTACGTTATATTACATGGTATTTTCTATGATACTCTGCATATTACGTTATATTATAAGGTATTTTCAATGATACACTGTATATTACGTTATATTACATGGTATTTTCTATGATACACTGCATATTACGTTATATTATAAGGTATTTTCAATGATACACTGCATATTACGTTATATTATAAGGTATTTTCAATGATACACAGGATATTACGCTATATTATAAGGTATTTTCAATGATACACTGCATGTTACGCTATATTGTAAGGTATTTTCAATGATACACTGCATATTACGTTATATTATAAGGTATTTTCAATGATACACTGCATGTTACGTTATATTATAAGGTATTTTCAATGATACACTGCATATTACGTTATATTATAAGGTATTTTCAATGATACACTACATATTACGTTATATTATAAGGTATTTTCAATGATACACTGCATATTACGTTATATTATAAGGTATTTTCAATGATACACTGCATATTACGATATGTAATAAGGTATTTACAATGATACACTGCATATTACGTTATATTACATGGTATTTTCATTGATACACTGCATATTACGTTATATTACATGGTATTTTCAATGATACACTGCATATTACGTTATATTATAAGGTATTTTCAATGATACACTGCATATTACGTTATATTATAAGGTATTTTCAATGATAAACTACGATATATTAGAAGGTATTTTCATTGATACACTGCATATTACGTTATATTATAAGGTATTTTCAATGATAAACTACGATATATTATAAGGTATTTTCAATCATACACTGCATATTACGTTATATTATAAGGTATTTTCAATGATACACTGCATATTACGATATGTAATAAGGTATTTTCAATAATACACTGCATATTACGTTATATTATAAGGTATTTTCAATGATAAACTACGATATATTAGAAGGTATTTTCAATGATACACTGCATATTACGTTATATTATAGGGTATTTTCATTGATACACTGCATATTACGATACATTATAAGGTATTTTCAATGATAAACTACGATATATTATAAGGTATTGTCAATGATACACTGCATATTACGTTATATTATAAGGTATTTTCAATGATAAACTACGATATATTAGAAGGTATTTTCAATCATACACTGCATATTACGATATGTAATAAGGTATTTTCAATGATACACTGCATATTACGTTATATTACATGGTATTTTCATTGATACACTGCATGTTACGCTATATTGTAAGGTATTTTCAATGATACACTGCATATTACGTTATATTATAAGGTATTTTCAATGATACGCTGCATATTACGCTATATTATAAGGTATTTTCAATGATATACTGCATATTACGCTATATTATAAGGTATTTTCAATGATACACTGCATATTACGATATGTAATAAGGTATTTTCAATGATACACTGCATATTACGATACATTATAAGGTATTTTCAATGATAAACTACGATATATTATAAGGTATTGTCAATGATACACTGCATATTACGTTATATTATAAGGTATTTTCAATGATAAACTACGATATATTAGAAGGTATTTTCAATCATACACTGCATATTACGTTATATTATAAGGTATTTTCAATGATACACTGCATATTACGATATGTAATAAGGTATTTTCCATGATACACAGGATATTACGATATATTAGAAGGTATTTTCATTGATACACTGCATATTATGTTATATTATAAGGTATTTTCAATGATAAACTACGATATATTATAAGGTATTTTCAATCATACACTGCATATTACGTTATATTATAAGGTATTTTCAATGATACACTGCATATTACGATATGTAATAAGGTATTTTCAATGATACACTGCATATTACGTTATATTATAAGGTATTTTCAATGATAAACTACGATATATTAGAAGGTATTTTCAATGATACACTGCATATTACGTTATATTATAAGGTATTTTCAATGATAAACTACGATATATTAGAAGGTATTTTCATTGATACACTGCATATTACGTTATATTATAAGGTATTTTCAATGATAAACTACGATATATTATAAGGTATTTTCAATCATACACTGCATATTACGTTATATTATAAGGTATTTTCAATGATACACTGCATATTACGATATGTAATAAGGTATTTTCAATGATACACTGCATATTACGTTATATTATAAGGTATTTTCAATGATAAACTACGATATATTAGAAGGTATTTTCAATGATACACTGCATATTACGTTATATTATAGGGTATTTTCATTGATACACTGCATATTACGATACATTATAAGGTATTTTCAATGATAAACTACGATATATTATAAGGTATTGTCAATGATACACTGCATATTACGTTATATTATAAGGTATTTTCAATGATAAACTACGATATATTAGAAGGTATTTTCAATCATACACTGCATATTACGTTATATTATAAGGTATTTTCAATGATACACTGCATATTACGATATGTAATAAGGTATTTTCCATGATACACAGGATATTACGCTATATTATAAGGTATTTTCAATGATACACTGCATGTTACGCTATATTGTAAGGTATTTTCAATGATACACTGCATATTACGTTATATTATAAGGTATTTTCAATGATACGCTGCATATTACGCTATATTATAAGGTATTTTCAATGATACACTGCATATTACGTTATATTATAAGGTATTTTCAATGATACACTGCATGTTACGTTATATTATAAGGTATTTTCAATGATACACTGCATATTACGTTATATTATAAGGTATTTTCAATGATACACTACATATTACGTTATATTATAAGGTATTTTCAATGATACACTGCATATTACGTTATATTATAAGGTATTTTCAATGATACACTGCATATTACGTTATATTACATGGTATTTTCATTGATACACTGCATATTACGTTATATTACATGGTATTTTCAATGATACACTGCATATTACGTTATATTATAAGGTATTTTCAATGATACACTGCATATTACGTTATATTATAAGGTATTTTCAATGATAAACTACGATATATTAGAAGGTATTTTCATTGATACACTGCATATTACGTTATATTATAAGGTATTTTCAATGATAAACTACGATATATTATAAGGTATTTTCAATCATACACTGCATATTACGTTATATTATAAGGTATTTTCAATGATACACTGCATATTACGATATGTAATAAGGTATTTTCAATGATACACTGCATATTACGTTATATTATATGGTATTTTCAATGATAAACTACGATATATTAGAAGGTATTTTCAATGATACACTGCATATTACGTTATATTATAGGGTATTTTCATTGATACACTGCATATTACGATACATTATAAGGTATTTTCAATGATAAACTACGATATATTATAAGGTATTGTCAATGATACACTGCATATTACGTTATATTATAAGGTATTTTCAATGATAAACTACGATATATTAGAAGGTATTTTCAATCATACACTGCATATTACGATATGTAATAAGGTATTTTCAATGATACACTGCATATTACGTTATATTACATGGTATTTTCAGTGATACACTGCATATTACGTTATATTACATGGTATTTTCAATGATACACTGCATATTACGTTATATTATAAGGTATTTTCAATGATACACTGCATATTACGTTATATTATAAGGTATTTTCAATGATACGCTGCATATTACGTTATATTATATGGTATTTTCATTGATACACTGCATATTACGTTAAATTATATGGTATTATCGTTGATAGACTGCATATTACGATACAGTATAAGGTATTTTCATTGATACACTGCATATTACGTTATATTATAAGGTATTTTCAATGATACACTGCATGTTACGTTATATTATAAGGTATTTTCAATGATACACTGCATATTACGTTATATTATAAGGTATTTTCAATGATACACTGCATATTACGATATGTAATAAGGTATTTTCAATGATACACTGCATATTACGTTATATTACATGGTATTTTCATTGATACACTGCATATTACGTTATATTACATGGTATTTTCAATGATACACTGCATATTACGTTATATTATAAGGTATTTTCAATGATACACAGGATATTACGCTATATTATAAGGTATTTTCAATGATACACTGCATGTTACGCTATATGGTAAGGTATTTTCAATGATACACTGCATATTACGTTATATTATAAGGTATTTTCAATGATACGCTGCATATTACGCTATATTATAAGGTATTTTCAATGATATACTGCATATTACGCTATATTATAAGGTATTTTCAATGATACACTGCATATTACGTTATATTATAAGGTATTTTCAATGATACACTGCATGTTACGTTATATTATAAGGTATTTTCAATGATACACTGCATATTCCGTTATATTATAAGGTATTTTCAATGATACACTACATATTACGTTATATTACATGGTATTTTCAATGATACACTGCATATTACGTTATATTATAAGGTATTTTCAATGATACACAGGATATTACGCTATATTATAAGGTATTTTCAATGATACACTGCATGTTACGCTATATGGTAAGGTATTTTCAATGATACACTGCATATTACGTTATATTATAAGGTATTTTCAATGATACGCTGCATATTACGCTATATTATAAGGTATTTTCAATGATATACTGCATATTACGCTATATTATAAGGTATTTTCAATGATACACTGCATATTACGTTATATTATAAGGTATTTTCAATGATACACTGCATGTTACGTTATATTATAAGGTATTTTCAATGATACACTGCATATTCCGTTATATTATAAGGTATTTTCAATGATACACTACATATTACGTTATATTATAAGGTATTTTCAATGATACACTGCATATTACGTTATATTATAAGGTATTTTCAATGATACACTGCATATTACGATATGTAATAAGGTATTTTCAATGATACGCTGCATATTACGTTATATTATATGGTATTTTCATTGATACACTGCATATTACGTTAAATTATATGGTATTATCGTTGATAGACTGCATATTACGATACAGTATAAGGTATTTTCATTGATACACTGCATATTACGTTATATTATAAGGTATATTCAATGATACACTGCATATTACGTTATATTATAAGGTATTTTCAATGATACACTGCATATTACGCTATATTATAAGGTATTTTCAATGATACACTGTATATTACGTTATATTACATGGTATTTTCTATGATACACTGCATATTACGTTATATTATAAGGTATTTTCAATGATACACTGCATATTACGTTATATTATAAGGTATTTTCAATGATACACTGCATATTACGTTATATTATAAAGTATTTTCAATGATACACTGTATATTACGTTATATTACACTTTATTTTCTATGATACACTGCATGTTACATTATATTATAAGGTATTTTCAATGATACACTGCATATTACGTTATTATTATAATGTATTTTCAATGATACACTGCATATTACGTTATATTATAATGTATTTTCAATGATACACTGCATATTACGTTATATTATAAGGTATTTTCAATGATACACAGGATATTACGCTATATTATAAGGTATTTTCAATGATACACTGCATGTTACGCTATATTGTAAGGTATTTTCAATGATACACTGCATATTACGTTATATTATAAGGTATTTTCAATGATACACTGCATGTTACGTTATATTATAAGGTATTTTCAATGATACACTGCATATTACGTTATATTATAAGGTATTTTCAATGATACACTGCATATTACGTTATATTACAAGGTATTTTCAATGATATACTGCATATTACGCTATATTATAAGGTATTTTCAATGATATACTGCATATTACGCTATATTATAAGGTATTATCAATGACACACTGTATATTACGTTATATTACATGGTATTTTCAATGATACACTGCATATTACGTTATATTATAAGGTATTTTCAATTATACACTGCATGTTACGTTATATTATAAGGTATTTTCAATGATACACTGCATATTACGTTATATTATAAGGTATTTTCAATGATAAACTACGATATATTAGAAGGCATTTTCAATTATACACTGCATGTTACGTTATATTATAAGGTATTTTCAATGATACACTGCATATTACGTTATATTATAAGGTATTTTCAATGATATACTGCATATTACGCTATATTATAAGGTATTTTCAATGATATACTGCATATTACGCTATATTATAAGGTATTTTCAATGACACACTGTATATTACGTTATATTACACGGTATTTTCAATGATACACTGTATATTACGTTATATTACATGGTATTTTCAATGATACACTGCATATTACGTTATATTATAAGGTATTTTCAATGATACACTGCATGTTACGTTATATTATAAGGTATTTTCAATGATACACTGCATATTACGTTATATTATAAGGTATTTTCAATGATACGCTGCATATTACGCTATATTATAAGGTATTTTCAATGATATACTGCATATTACGCTATATTATAAGGTATTTTCAATGATACACTGCATATTACGTTATATTATAAGGTATTTTCAATGATACACTGCATATTACGTTATATTATAAAGTATTTTCAATGATACACTGTATATTACGTTATATTACATTTTATTTTCTATGATACACTGCATGTTACATTATATTATAAGGTATTTTCAATGATACACTGCATATTACGTTATATTATAATGTATTTTCAATGATACACTGCATATTACGTTATATTATAATGTATTTTCAATGATACACTGCATATTACGTTATATTATAAGGTATTTTCAATGATACACAGGATATTACGCTATATTATAAGGTATTTTCAATGATACACTGCATGTTACGCTATATTGTAAGGTATTTTCAATGATACACTGCATATTACGTTATATTATAAGGTATTTTCAATGATACACTGCATGTTACGTTATATTATAAGGTATTTTCAATGATACACTGCATATTACGTTATATTATAAGGTATTTTCAATGATACACTGCATATTACGTTATATTACAAGGTATTTTCAATGATATACTGCATATTACGCTATATTATAAGGTATTTTCAATGATATACTGCATATTACGCTATATTATAAGGTATTATCAATGACACACTGTATATTACGTTATATTACATGGTATTTTCAATGATACACTGCATATTACGTTATATTATAAGGTATTTTCAATTATACACTGCATGTTACGTTATATTATAAGGTATTTTCAATGATACACTGCATATTACGTTATATTATAAGGTATTTTCAATGATAAACTACGATATATTAGAAGGCATTTTCAATTATACACTGCATGTTACGTTATATTATAAGGTATTTTCAATGATACACTGCATATTACGTTATATTATAAGGTATTTTCAATGATATACTGCATATTACGCTATATTATAAGGTATTTTCAATGATATACTGCATATTACGCTATATTATAAGGTATTTTCAATGACACACTGTATATTACGTTATATTACACGGTATTTTCAATGATACACTGTATATTACGTTATATTACATGGTATTTTCTATGATACACTGCATATTACGTTATATTATAAGGTATTTTCAATGATACACTGCATATTACGTTATATTATAAGGTATTTTCAATGATACACTGCATATTACGTTATATTATAAAGTATTTTCAATGATACACTGCATATTACGCTATATTATAAGGTATTTTCACTGATACACTGTATATTACGTTATATTACATGGTATTTTCTATGATACTCTGCATATTACGTTATATTATAAGGTATTTTCAATGATACACTGTATATTACGTTATATTACATGGTATTTTCAATGATACACTGCATATTACGTTATATTATAAGGTATTTTCAATGATACACTGCATATTACGACATATTATAAGGTATTTTCAATGATACACTGCATATTACGATATGTAATAAGGTATTTTCAATGATACACTGCATATTACGTTATATTATAAGGTATTTTCAATGATACACTACATATTACGTTATATTATAAGGTATTTTCAATGATACACTGCATATTACGTTATATTATAAGGTATTTTCAATGATAAACTACGATATATTAGAAGGTATTTTCAATGATACACTGCATATTACGTTATATTATAGGGTATTTTCATTGATACACTGCATATAACGAAACATTATAAGGTATTTTCAATGATAAACTACGATATATTATAAGGTATTTTCAACGATACACTGCATATTACGTTATGTTATAAGGTATTTTAAAAGATACACTACAAATTACGATATATAGTAAGGTATTTTCAATGATACACTGCATATTACGTTATATTATAAGGTATTTTCAATGATACACTGCATGTTACGTTATATTATAAGGTATTTTCAATGATACACTGCATATTACGTTATATTATAAGGTATTTTCAATGATGAACTACGATATATTAGAAGGTATTTTCAATCATACACTGCATATTACGTTATATTATAAGGTATTTTCAATGATACACTGCATATTACGATATGTAATAAGGTATTTTCAATGATACACTGCATATTACGTTATATTAGAAGGTATTTTCAATGATACACTGCATATTACGTTATATTATAAGGTATTTTCAATGATACACTGCATATTACGTTATATTATAAGGTATTTTCAATGATACACTGCATATTACGCTATATTATAAGGTATTTTCAATGATATACTGCATATTACGCTTTATTATAAGGTATTTTCAATGATACACTGTATATTACGTTATATTATAAGGTATTTTCAATGATAAACTACATATTACGATATATTAGAAGGTATTTTCAATGATACACTGCATGTTACGTCATATTATAAGTTATTTCCAATGATACACTGCATATTACGTTACATTATAAGGTATTTTCAATGATACACTGCATATTACGTTATATTATAAGGTATTTTCAATGATACACTGCATATTACGATATGTAATAAGGTATTTTCAATGATACACTGCATATTACGCTATATTATAAGGTATTTTCAATGATACACTGCATATTACGCTATATTATAAGGTATTTTCAATGATACACTGTATATTACGTTATATTACATGGTATTTTCTATGATACACTGCATATTGCGTTATACTATAAGGTATTTTCAATGATACACTGCATATAACGTTATATTATAAGTTATTTTCAATGATACACTGCATATTACGCTATATTATAAGGTATTTTCAATGATATACTGTATATTACGTTGTAGTATAAGGTAACTCAATGATAAACTACGATATATTATAAGGCATTTTCAATGATACAATGCATATTTCGTTATATTATAAGGTATTTTCAATTATACACTACAAATTACGCTATATTATAAGGTATTTTCAATGATATACTGCATATTACGCTATATTATAAGGAATTTTCAATGATAAACTACGATATATTATAAGGTATTTTCAATGATACACAGCATATTACGTTATATTATAAGGTATTTTCAATGATACACTGCATGTTACATTATATTATAAGGTATTTTCAATGATACACCGCATATTACGTCATATTATATGGTATTGCCAATGATACACTGCATATTACGTTATATTATAAGGAATTTTCAATGATAAACTACGATATATTATAAGGTATTTTCAATGATACACTCCATATTACGTCATATTATAAGTTATTTCCAATGATACACTGCATATTACGTTATATTATAAGGTATTTTCAATGATAAACTACGATATATTATGAGGTATTTTCAATGATACACTACAAATTACGATATATTATAAGCTATTTTCAATGATACACTGCATATTACGTTATATTATAAGCAATTCTCAATGATAAACTACGATATATTAGAAGGTATTTTCAATGATACACTGCATGTTACGTCATATTATAAGTTATTTCCAATGATACAATGCATATTACGTTACATTATAAGGTATTTTCAATGATACACTGCATATTACGTTATGTTATAAGGTATTTACAATGATAAACTACATATTACCTTATATTATAAGGCATTTTCAATGATACACAGGATATTACGCTATATTATAAGGTATTTTCAATGATACACTGCATGTTACGCTATATTGTAAGGTATTTTCAATGATACACTGTATATTACGTTGTATTATAAGGTATTTTCAATGACACACTGCATATTATGTTATATTATAAGGCATTTTCAATGATACACTGCATATTACGTTATATTATAAGGTATTTTCAATGATAAACTACGATATATTAGAAGGTATTTTCAATGATACACTGCATATTACGTTATATTATAGGGTATTTTCATTGATACACTGCATATTACGATACATTATAAGGTATTTTCAATGATAAACTACGATATATTATAAGGTATTTTCAACGATACACTGCATATTACGTTATGTTATAAGGTATTTTAAAAGATACACTACAAATTACGATATATAGTAAGGTATTTTCAATGATACACTGCATATTACGTTATATTATAAGGTATTTTCAATGATACATTGCATATTACGCTATATTATAAGGTATTTTCAATGATACACTGCATATTACGCTATATTATAAGGTATTTTCAATGATACACTGCATATTACGATATATTAGAAGGTATTTTCAATGATACACTGCATGTTACGTCATATTATAAGTTATTTCCAATGATACACTGCATATTACGTTACATTATAGGGTATTTTCAATGATACACTGCATATTACGTTATGTTATAAGGTATTTACAATAATAAACTACATATTACGATATATTATGAGGTATTTTCAATGATATACTGTATATTACGTTGTAGTATAAGGTATTTTCAATGATACACTGCATATTACGTCATATTATATGGTATTGCCAATGATACACTGCATATTACGTCATATTATAAATTATTTCCAATGATACACTGCATATTACGATATGTAATAAGGTATTTTCAATGATACACTGCATATTACGTTATATTAGAAGGTATTTTCAATGATACACTGCATATTACGTTATATTATAAGGTATTTTCAATGATACACTGCATATTACGTTATATTATAAGGTATTTTCAATGATACACTGCATATTACGCTATATTATAAGGTATTTTCAATGATATACTGCATATTACGCTTTATTATAAGGTATTTTCAATGATACACTGTATATTACGTTATATTATAAGGTATTTTCAATGATAAACTACATATTACGATATATTAGAAGGTATTTTCAATGATACACTGCATGTTACGTCATATTATAAGTTATTTCCAATGATACACTGCATATTACGTTACATTATAAGGTATTTTCAATGATACACTGCATATTACGTTATATTATAAGGTATTTTCAATGATACACTGCATATTACGATATGTAATAAGGTATTTTCAATGATACACTGCATATTACGCTATATTATAAGGTATTTTCAATGATACACTGCATATTACGCTATATTATAAGGTATTTTCAATGATACACTGTATATTACGTTATATTACATGGTATTTTCTATGATACACTGCATATTACGTTATATTATAAGGTATTTTCAATGATACACTGCATATAACGTTATATTATAAGTTATTTTCAATGATACACTGCATATTACGCTATATTATAAGGTATTTTCAATGATATACTGCATATTACGCTATATTATAAGGTATTTTCAATGATACACTGCATATTACGTTATATTATAAGGTATTTTCAATGATACACTGTATATTACTGTTATATTATAAGGTATTTTCAATGATACACTGCATATTACGTTATATTATAAGGTATTTTCAATGATACACTATATATTACGTTATATTACATTTTATTTTCTATGATACACTGCATATTACGTTGTATTATAAGGTATTTTCAATGATACACTGCATATTACGTTACATTATAAGGTATTTTCAATGATACACTGCATATTACGTTGTATTATAAGGTATTTTCCATGATACACTGCATATTACGTTATATTATAAGGTATTTTCAATGATACACTGCATATTACGTAATATTATAAGGTATTTTCAATGATACACTGTATATTACGTTATATTACATGGTATTTTCTATGATACACTGCATATTACGTTATATTATAAGGTATTTTCAATGATACACTGTATATTACGTTATATTATAATGTATTTTCAATGATACACTGCATATTACGTTATATTATAATGTATTTTCAATGATACACAGGATATTACGCTATATTATAAGGTATTTTCAATGATACACTGCATGTTACGCTATATTGTAAGGTATTTTCAATGATACACTGTATATTACGTTGTATTATAAGGTATTTTCAATGACACACTGCATATTATGTTATATTATAAGGTATTTTCAATGATACACTGCATATTACGTTATATTATAAGGTATTTTCAATGATAAACTACGATATATTAGAAGGTATTTTCAATGATACACTGCATATTACGTTATATTATAGGGTATTTTCATTGATACACTGCATATTACGATACATTATAAGGTATTTTCAATGATAAACTACGATATATTATAAGGTATTTTCAACGATACACTGCATATTACGTTATGTTATAAGGTATTTTAAAAGATACACTACAAATTACGATATATAGTAAGGTATTTTCAATGATACACTGCATATTACGTTATATTATAAGGTATTTTCAATGATACATTGTATATTACGCTATATTATAAGGTATTTTCAATGATACACTGCATATTACGTTATGTTATAAGGTATTTACAATGATAAACTACATATTACGGTATATTATAATGAATTTTCAATGATAAACTACGATATATTATAAGGTATTTTCAATGATACACTGCATACTACGTTATATTATAAGGAATTTTCAATGATAAACTACGATATATTATCAGGTATTTTCAATGATACACTGCCTATTACGATATATTATAAGGTATTTTCAATGATACACTGCATATTACGTTATATTATAATGTATTTTCAATGATACACTGCATATTACGTTATATTATAATGTATTTTCAATGATACACAGGATATTACGCTATATTAAAAGGTATTTTCAATGATACACTGCATGTTACGCTATATTGTAAGGTATTTTCAATGATACACTTCATATTACGCTATATTATAAGGTATTTTCAATGATATACTGCATATTACGCTATATTATAAGGTATTTTCAATGATACACTGCATATTACGTTATATTATAAGGTATTTTCAATGATACACTGTATATTACTGTTATATTATAAGGTATTTTCAATGATAAACTACATATTACCTTATATTATAAGGCATTTTCAATGATACACAGGATATTACGCTATATTATAAGGTATTTTCAATGATACACTGCATGTTACGCTATATTGTAAGGTATTTTCAATGATACACTGTATATTACGTTGTATTATAAGGTATTTTCAATGACACACTGCATATTATGTTATATTATAAGGCATTTTCAATGATACACTGCATATTACGTTATATTATAAGGTATTTTCAATGATAAACTACGATATATTAGAAGGTATTTTCAATGATACACTGCATATTACGTTATATTATAAGGTATTGTCAATGATACACTGCATATTACGTTATATTATAAGGTATTTTCAATGATACACTGGATATTACGCTATATTATAAGGTATTTTCAATGATACACTGCATGTTACGCTATATTGTAAGGTATTTTCAATGATACACTGTATATTACGTTATATTATAAGGTATTTTCAATGATACAATGCATATTACGTTATATTATAAGGTATTTTCAATGATACACTGCATATTACGTTTTATTATAAGGCATTTTCAATGATACACTGTATATTACTGTTATATTATAAGGTATTTTCAATGATACACTGCATATTTCGTTATATTATAATGAATTTTCAATGATACACTGCATATTACGTTATATTATAAGGTATTTTCAATGATAAACTACGATATATTAGAACGTATTTTCAATGATACACTGCATATTACGTTATATTATAAGGTATTTTCAATTATACACTGCATATTACGTTATATTATAAGGTATTTTCAATGATACACTGCATATTACGTTATATTATAAGGTATTTGCAATGATACACTGCATATTACGTTATATTATAAGGTATTTTCAATGATACACAGGATATTACGCTATATTATAAGGTATTTTCAATGATAAACTACGATATATTAGAAGGCATTTTCAATTATACACTGCATGTTACGTTATATTATAAGGTATTCTCAATGATACACTGCATATTACGTTATATTATATGGTATTTTCATTGATACACTGCATATTACGTTATATTATATGGTATTATCGTTGATAGACTGCATATTACGATACAGTATAAGGTATTTTCATTGATACACTGCATATTACGTTATATTATAAGGTATTTTCAATGATACACTGCATATTACGTTATATTATAAGGTATTTTCAATGATAAACTACGATATATTAGAAGGCATTTTCAATTATACACTGCATGTTACGTTATATTATAAGGTATTTTCAATGATACACTGCATATTACGTTATATTATAAGGTATTTTCAATGATATACTGCATATTACGCTATATTATAAGGTATTTTCAATGATACACTGCATATTACGACATATTATAAGGTATTTTCAATGATACACTGCATATTACGTTATATTATAAGGTATTTTCAATGATACACTGCATATTACGTTATATTATAAGGTATTGTCAATGATACACTGCATATTACGTTATATTATAAGGTATTTTCAATGATACACTGGATATTACGCTATATTATAAGGTATTTTCAATGATACACTGCATGTTACGCTATATTGTAAGGTATTTTCAATGATACACTGTATATTACGTTATATTATAAGGTATTTTCAATGATACAATGCATATTACGTTATATTATAACGTATTTTCAATGATACACTGTATATTACGTTATATTACATGGTATTTTCTATGATACACTACATATTACGTTATATTATAAGGTATTTTCAATGATACACTGCATATTACGCTATATTATAAGGTATTTTCAATGATACACTGCATATTACGTTATATTATAAGGTATTTTCAATGATACACTGCATATTACGTTTTATTATAAGGCATTTTCAATGATACACTGTATATTACTGTTATATTATAAGGTATTTTCAATGATACACTGCATATTTCGTTATATTATAATGAATTTTCAATGATACACTGCATATTACGTTATATTATAAGGTATTTTCAATGATAAACTACGATATATTAGAACGTATTTTCAATGATACACTGCATATTACGTTATATTATAAGGTATTTTCAATGATACACTGCATATTACGTTATATTATAAGGTATTTTCAATGATACACTGCATATTACGTTATATTATAAGGTATTTTCAATGATAAACTACGATATATTAGAACGTATTTTCAATGATACACTGCATATTACGTTATATTATAAGGTATTTTCAATGATACACTGCATATTACGTTATATTATAAGGTATTTTCAATGATACACTGCATATTACGTTATATTATAAGGTATTTCGAATGATACACTGCATATTACGTTATATTATAAGGTATTTTCAATGATAAACTACGATATATTAGAACGTATTTTCAATGATACACTGCATATTACGTTATATTATAAGGTATTTTCAATGATACACTGTATATTACGTTATATTACATGGTATTTTCTATGATACACTGCATATTACGTTATATTATAAGGTATTTTCAATGATACACTGCATATTACGTTATATTATAAGGTATTTTCAATGATACACTGCATATTACGTTATATTATAAGGTATTTTCAATGATAAACTACGATATATTATAAGGTATTTTCAATGATACACTCCATATTACGTCATATTATAAGTTATTTCGAATGATACACTGCATATTACGTTATATTATAAGGTATTTTCAATGATAAACTACGATATATTAGAAGGTATTTTCAATGATACACTGCATATTACGTTATATTATAAGGTATTTTCAATGATACACTGTATATTACGTTATATTACATGGTATTTTCTATGATACACTGCATATTACGTTATATTATAAGGTATTTTCAATGATACACTGCATATTACGTTATATTATAAGGTATTGTCAATGATACACTGCATATTACGTTATATTATAAGGTATTTTCAATGATACACTGCATATTACGCTATATTATAAGGTATTTTCAATGATACACTGTATATTACGTTATATTACATGGTATTTTCTATGATACACTGCATATTACGTTATATTATTAGGTATTTTCAATGATACACTGCATATTTCGTTATATTATAAGGTATTTTCAATGATACACTGCATATTACGCTATATTATAAGGTTTTTTCAATGATATACTGCATATTACGCTATATTATAAGGTATTTTCAATGATATACTGCATATTACGCTTTATTATAAGGTATTTTCAATGCTACACTGCATATTACGTTATATTATAAGGTATTTTCAATGATATACTGCATGTTACGTTATATTATAAGGTATTTTCAATGATACACTGCATATTACGTTATATTATAAGGTATTTTCAATGATAAACTACGATATATTAGAAGGTATTTTCAATGATACACTGCATATTACGTTATATTATAAGGTATTTTCAATGATACACTGTATATTACGTTATATTACATGGTATTTTCTATGATACACTGCATATTACGTTATATTATAAGGTATTTTCAATGATAAACTACGATATATTATAAGGTATTTTCAATGATACACTACAAATTATGATATATTATAAGGTATTTTCAATGATACACTGCATATTACGTTATATTATAAGGAATTTTCAATGATATACTGCATATTACGCTATATTATAAGGAATTTTCAATGATAAACTACGATAAATTATAAGGTATTTTGAATGATACACTGCATAGTACGTCATATTATATGGTATTGCCAATGATACACTGCATATTACGTTATATTATAAGGAATTTTCAATGATAAACTACGATATATTATAAAGGTATTTTCAATGATACACTCCATATTACGTCATATTATAAGTTATTTCCAATGATACACTGCATATTACGTTATATTATAAGGTATTTTCAATGATAAACTACATATTACGATATATTAGAAGGTATTTTCAATGATACACTGCATGTTACGTCATATTATAAGTTATTTCCAATGATACACTGCATATTACGTTACATTATAAGGTATTTTCAATGACACACTGCATATTACGTTATGTTATAAGGTATTTACAATGATAAACTACATATTACGATATATTATGAGGTATTTTCAATGATATACTGTATATTACGTTGTAGTATAAGGTATTTTCAATGATAAACTACGATATATTATAAGGCATTTTCAATGATACAATGCATATTTCGTTATATTATATGGTATTGCCAATGATACACTGCATATTACGTTATATTATAAGGAATTTTCAATGATAAACTGCATATTAGGTTATATTATAAGGTATTTTCAACGATACACTGCATGTTACATTATATTATAAGGTATTTTCAATGATACACTGCATATTACGTCATATTATATGGTATTGCCAATGATACACTGCATATTACGTTATATTATAAGGAATTTTCAATGATAAACTACGATATATTATAAGGTATTTTCAATGATACACTGCATATTACGTTATGTTATAAGGTATTTACAATGATAAACTACATATTACGATATATTATGAGGTATTTTCAATGATACACTGCATATTACGTCATATTATATGGTATTGAGAATGATACACTGCATATTACGTTATATTATAAGGTATTTTCAATGATAAACTACGATATATTAGAAGGTATTTTCAATGATACACTGCATATTACGTTATATTATAAGGTATTTTCAATGATACACTGTATATTACGTTATATTACATGGTATTTTCTATGATACACTGCATATTACGTTATATTATAAGGTATTTTCAATGATAAACTACGATATATTATAAGGTATTTTCAATGATACACTACAAATTATGATATATTATAAGGTATTTTCAATGATACACTGCATATTACGTTATATTATAAGGAATTTTCAATGATATACTGCATATTACGCTATATTATAAGGAATTTTCAATGATAAACTACGATAAATTATAAGGTATTTTGAATGATACACTGCATAGTACGTCATATTATATGGTATTGCCAATGATACACTGCATATTACGTTATATTATAAGGAATTTTCAATGATAAACTACGATATATTATAAAGGTATTTTCAATGATACACTCCATATTACGTCATATTATAAGTTATTTCCAATGATACACTGCATATTACGTTATATTATAAGGTATTTTCAATGATAAACTACGATATATTATGAGGTATTTTCAATGATACACTACAAATTACGATATATTATAAGGTATTTTCAATGATACACTGCATATTACGTTATATTATAAGGTATTTTCAATGATACACTGCATATTACGTTAGATTATAAGGTATTTTCAATGATACACTGCATATTACGTTGTAGTATAAGGTATTTTCAATGATACACTGCATATTACGTCATATTATATGGTATGGCCAATGATACACTGTATATTACGTTATATTATAAGGTATTTTCAATGATAAACTACATATTACGATATATTAGAAGGTATTTCCAATGATACACTGCATATTACGTTACATTATAAGGTATTTTCAATGACACACTGCATATTACGTTATGTTATAAGGTATTTACAATGATAAACTACATATTACGATATATTATGAGGTATTTTCAATGATATACTGTATATTACGTTGTAGTATAAGGTATTTTCAATGATAAACTACGATATATTATAAGGCATTTTCAATGATACAATGCATATTTCGTTATATTATATGGTATTGCCAATGATACACTGCATATTACGTTATATTATAAGGAATTTTCAATGATAAACTGCATATTAGGTTATATTATAAGGTATTTTCAACGATACACTGCATGTTACATTATATTATAAGGTATTTTCAATGATACACTGCATATTACGTCATATTATATGGTATTGCCAATGATACACTGCATATTACGTTATATTATAAGGAATTTTCAATGATAAACTACGATATATTATAAGGTATTTTCAATGATACACTGCATATTACGTTATGTTATAAGGTATTTACAATGATAAACTACATATTACGATATATTATGAGGTATTTTCAATGATACACTGCATATTACGTCATATTATATGGTATTGAGAATGATACACTGCATATTACGTTATATTATAAGGTATTTTCAATGATAAACTACGATATATTAGAAGGTATTTTCAATGATACACTGCATATTACGTTATATTATAAGGTATTTTCAATGATACACTGTATATTACGTTATATTACATGGTATTTTCTATGATACACTGCATATTACGTTATATTATAAGGTATTTTCAATGATAAACTACGATATATTATAAGGTATTTTCAATGATACACTGTATATTACGTTATATTACATGGTATTTTCTATGATACACTGCATATTACGTTATATTATAAGGTATTTTCAATGATAAACTACGATATATTATAAGGTATTTTCAATGATACACTACAAATTATGATATATTATAAGGTATTTTCAATGATACACTGCATATTACGTTATATTATAAGGAATTTTCAATGATATACTGCATATTACGCTATATTATAAGGAATTTTCAATGATAAACTACGATAAATTATAAGGTATTTTGAATGATACACTGCATAGTACGTCATATTATATGGTATTGCCAATGATACACTGCATATTACGTTATATTATAAGGAATTTTCAATGATAAACTACGATATATTATAAAGGTATTTTCAATGATACACTCCATATTACGTCATATTATAAGTTATTTCCAATGATACACTGCATATTACGTTATATTATAAGGTATTTTCAATGATAAACTACGATATATTATGAGGTATTTTCAATGATACACTACAAATTACGATATATTATAAGGTATTTTCAATGATACACTGCATATTACGTTATATTATAAGGTATTTTCAATGATACACTGCATATTACGTTAGATTATAAGGTATTTTCAATGATACACTGCATATTACGTTGTAGTATAAGGTATTTTCAATGATACACTGCATATTACGTCATATTATATGGTATGGCCAATGATACACTGTATATTACGTTATATTATAAGGTATTTTCAATGATAAACTACATATTACGATATATTAGAAGGTATTTTCAATGATACACTGCATGTTACGTCATATTATAAGTTATTTCCAATGATACACTGCATATTACGTTACATTATAAGGTATTTTCAATGATACACTGCATATTACGTTATGTTATAAGGTATTTACAATGATAAACTACATATTACGATATATTATGAGGTATTTTCAATGATATACTGTATATTACGTTGTAGTATAAGGTATTTTCAATGATAAACTACGATATATTATAAGGCATTTTCAATGATACAATGCATATTTCGTTATATTATATGGTATTGCCAATGATACACTGCATATTACGTTATATTATAAGGAATTTTCAATGATAAACTGCATATTAGGTTATATTATAAGGTATTTTCAATGATACACTGCATGTTACATTATATTATAAGGTATTTTCAATGATACACTGCATATTACGTCATATTATATGGTATTGCCAATGATACACTGCATATTACGTTATATTATAAGGAATTTTCAATGATAAACTACGATATATTATAAGGTATTTTCAATGATACACTGCATATTACGTTATGTTATAAGGTATTTACAATGATAAACTACATATTACGATATATTATGAGGTATTTTCAATGATACACTGCATATTACGTCATATTATATGGTATTGCCAATGATACACTGCATATTACGTTATATTATAAGGAATTTTCAATGATAAACTACGATATATTATAAGGTATTTTCAATGATACACTGTATATTACGTTATATTACATGGTATTTTCTATGATACACGGCATATTACGTTATATTATAAGGTATTTTCAATGATACACTGCATATTACGTTATATTATAAGGTATTTTCAATGATACACTGCATATTACGTTATATTATAAGGTATTTTCAATGATACACTGCATATTACGCTATATTATAAGGTATTTTCAATGATATACTGCATATTACGCTATATTATAAGGTATTTTCAATGATACACTGGATATTACGCTATATTATAAGGTATTTTCAATGATACACTGCATGTTACGCTATATAGTAAGGTATTTTGAATGATACACTGCATATTACGTTATATTATAAGGTATTTTCAATGATACACTATATATTACGTTATATTACATTTTATTTTCTATGATACACTGCATATTACGTTATATTATAAGGTATTTTCAATGATACACTGCATATTACGTTACATTATAAGGTATTTTCAATGATACACTGCATATTACGTTATATTATAAGGTATTTTCCATGATACACTGTATATTACTGTTATATTATAAGGTATTTTCAATGATACACTGTATATTACGTTATATTACATTTTATTTTCTATGATACACTGCATATTACGTTATATTATAAGGTATTTTCAATGATACACTGCATATTACGTTATATTATAAGGTATTTTCAATGATACACTGCATATTACGTTATATTATAAGGTATTTTCCATGATACACTGCATATTACGTTATATTATAATGTATTTTCAATGATACACAGGATATTACGCTATATTATAAGGTATTTTCAATGATACACTGCATATTACGTAATATTATAAGGTATTTTCAATGATACACTGCATATTACGCTATATTATAAGGTTTTTTCAATGATATACTGCATATTACGCTATATTATAAGGTATTTTCAATGATATACTGCATATTACGCTTTATTATAAGGTATTTTCAATGCTACACTGCATATTACGTTATATTATAAGGTATTTTCAATGATATACTGCATGTTACGTTATATTATAAGGTATTTTCAATGATACACTGCATATTACGTTATATTATAAGGTATTTTCAATGATAAACTACGATATATTAGAAGGTATTTTCAATGATACACTGCATATTACGTTATATTATAAGGTATTTTCAATGATACACTGTATATTACGTTATATTACATGGTATTTTCTATGATACACTGCATATTACGTTATATTATAAGGTATTTTCAATGATAAACTACGATATATTATAAGGTATTTTCAATGATACACTACAAATTATGATATATTATAAGGTATTTTCAATGATACACTGCATATTACGTTATATTATAAGGAATTTTCAATGATATACTACAAATGACGATATATTATAAGGTATTTTCAATAATAAACTACGATAAATTATAAGGTATTTTGAATGATACACTGCATAGTACGTCATATTATATGGTATTGCCAATGATACACTGCATATTACGTTATATTATAAGGAATTTTCAATGATAAACTACGATATATTATAAAGGTATTTTCAATGATACACTCCATATTACGTCATATTATAAGTTATTTCCAATGATACACTGCATATTACGTTATATTATAAGGTATTTTCAATGATAAACTACGATATATTATGAGGTATTTTCAATGATACACTACAAATTACGATATATTATAAGGTATTTTCAATGATACACTGCATATTACGTTATATTATAAGGTATTTTCAATGATACACTGCATATTACGTTAGATTATAAGGTATTTTCAATGATACACTGCATATTACGTTGTAGTATAAGGTATTTTCAATGATACACTGCATATTACGTCATATTATATGGTATGGCCAATGATACACTGTATATTACGTTATATTATAAGGTATTTTCAATGATAAACTACATATTACGATATATTAGAAGGTATTTTCAATGATACACTGCATGTTACGTCATATTATAAGTTATTTCCAATGATACACTGCATATTACGTTACATTATAAGGTATTTTCAATGATACACTGCATATTACGTTATGTTATAAGGTATTTACAATGATAAACTACATATTACGATATATTATGAGGTATTTTCAATGATATACTGTATATTACGTTGTAGTATAAGGTATTTTCAATGATAAACTACGATATATTATAAGGCACTTTCAATGATACAATGCATATTTCGTTATATTATATGGTATTGCCAATGATACACTGCATATTACGTTATATTATAAGGAATTTTCAATGATAAACTGCATATTAGGTTATATTATAAGGTATTTTCAATGATACACTGCATGTTACATTATATTATAAGGTATTTTCAATGATACACTGCATATTACGTCATATTATATGGTATTGCCAATGATACACTGCATATTACGTTATATTATAAGGAATTTTCAATGATAAACTACGATATATTATAAGGTATTTTCAATGATACACTGCATATTACGTTATATTATAAGGAATTTTCAATGATAAACTACGATATATTATAAGGTATTTTCAATGATACACTGTATATTACGTTATATTACATGGTATTTTCTATGATACACGGCATATTACGTTATATTATAAGGTATTTTCAATGATACACTGCATATTACGTTATATTATAAGGTATTTTCAATGATACACTGCATATTACGTTATATTATAAGGTATTTTCAATGATACACTGCATATTACGCTATATTATAAGGTATTTTCAATGATATACTGCATATTACGCTATATTATAAGGTATTTTCAATGATACACTGGATATTACGCTATATTATAAGGTATTTTCAATGATACACTGCATGTTACGCTATATAGTAAGTTATTTTGAATGATACACTGCATATTACGTTATATTATAAGGTATTTTCAATGATACACTATATATTAAGTTATATTACATTTTATTTTCTATGATACACTGCATATTACGTTATATTATAAGGTATTTTCAATGATACACTGCATATTACGTTAGATTATAAGGTATTTTCAATGATACACTGCATATTACGTTGTAGTATAAGGTATTTTCAATGATACACTGCATATTACGTCATATTATATGGTATGGCCAATGATACACTGTATATTACGTTATATTATAAGGTATTTTCAATGATAAACTACATATTACGATATATTAGAAGGTATTTTCAATGATACACTGCATGTTACGTCATATTATAAGTTATTTCCAATGATACACTGCATATTACGTTACATTATAAGGTATTTTCAATGATACACTGCATATTACGTTATGTTATAAGGTATTTACAATGATAAACTACATATTACGATATATTATGAGGTATTTTCAATGATATACTGTATATTACGTTGTAGTATAAGGTATTTTCAATGATAAACTACGATATATTATAAGGCATTTTCAATGATACAATGCATATTTCGTTATATTATATGGTATTGCCAATGATACACTGCATATTACGTTATATTATAAGGTATTTTCAATGATACACTGCATATTAGGTTATATTATAAGGTATTTTCAATGATACACTGCATGTTACATTATATTATAAGGTATTTTCAATGATACACTGCATATTACGTCATATTATATGGTATTGCCAATGATACACTGCATATTACGTTATATTATAAGGAATTTTCAATGATAAACTACGATATATTATAAGGTATTTTCAATGATACACTGCATATTACGTTATATTATAAGGAATTTTCAATGATAAACTACGATATATTATAAGGTATTTTCAATGATACACTGTATATTACGTTATATTACATGGTATTTTCTATGATACACGGCATATTACGTTATATTATAAGGTATTTTCAATGATACACTGCATATTACGTTATATTATAAGGTATTTTCAATGATACACTGCATATTACGTTATATTATAAGGTATTTTCAATGATACACTGCATATTACGCTATATTATAAGGTATTTTCAATGATATACTGCATATTACGCTATATTATAAGGTATTTTCAATGATACACTGGATATTACGCTATATTATAAGGTATTTTCAATGATACACTGCATGTTACGCTATATAGTAAGTTATTTTGAATGATACACTGCATATTACGTTATATTATAAGGTATTTTCAATGATACACTATATATTACGTTATATTACATTTTATTTTCTATGATACACTGCATATTACGTTATATTATAAGGTATTTTCAATGATACACTGCATATTACGTTAGATTATAAGGTATTTTCAATGATACACTGCATATTACGTTGTAGTATAAGGTATTTTCAATGATACACTGCATATTACGTCATATTATATGGTATGGCCAATGATACACTGTATATTACGTTATATTATAAGGTATTTTCAATGATAAACTACATATTACGATATATTAGAAGGTATTTTCAATGATACACTGCATGTTACGTCATATTATAAGTTATTTCCAATGATACACTGCATATTACGTTACATTATAAGGTATTTTCAATGACACACTGCATATTACGTTATGTTATAAGGTATTTACAATGATAAACTACATATTACGATATATTATGAGGTATTTTCAATGATATACTGTATATTACGTTGTAGTATAAGGTATTTTCAATGATAAACTACGATATATTATAAGGCATTTTCAATGATACAATGCATATTTCGTTATATTATATGGTATTGCCAATGATACACTGCATATTACGTTATATTATAAGGAATTTTCAATGATAAACTGCATATTAGGTTATATTATAAGGTATTTTCAATGATACACTGCATATTACGTTATATTATAAGGAATTTTCAATGATAAACTACGATATATTATAAGGTATTTTCAATGATACACTGTATATTACGTTATATTACATGGTATTTTCTATGATACACGGCATATTACGTTATATTATAAGGTATTTTCAATGATACACTGCATATTACGTTATATTATAAGGTATTTTCAATGATACACTGCATATTACGTTATATTATAAGGTATTTTCAATGATACACTGCATATTACGCTATATTATAAGGTATTTTCAATGATATACTGCATATTACGCTATATTATAAGGTATTTTCAATGATACACTGGATATTACGCTATATTATAAGGTATTTTCAATGATACACTGCATGTTACGCTATATAGTAAGTTATTTTGAATGATACACTGCATATTACGTTATATTATAAGGTATTTTCAATGATACACTATATATTACGTTATATTACATTTTATTTTCTATGATACACTGCATATTACGTTATATTATAAGGTATTTTCAATGATACACTGCATATTACGTTAGATTATAAGGTATTTTCAATGATACACTGCATATTACGTTGTAGTATAAGGTATTTTCAATGATACACTGCATATTACGTCATATTATATGGTATGGCCAATGATACACTGCATATTACGTTATATTATAAGGTATTTTCAATGATAAACTACATATTACGATATATTAGAAGGTATTTTCAATGATACACTGCATGTTACGTCATATTATAAGTTATTTCCAATGATACACTGCATATTACGTTACATTATAAGGTATTTTCAATGACACACTGCATATTACGTTATGTTATAAGGTATTTACAATGATAAACTACATATTACGATATATTATGAGGTATTTTCAATGATATACTGTATATTACGTTGTAGTATAAGGTATTTTCAATGATAAACTACGATATATTATAAGGCATTTTCAATGATACAATGCATATTTCGTTATATTATATGGTATTGCCAATGATACACTGCATATTACGTTATATTATAAGGAATTTTCAATGATAAACTGCATATTAGGTTATATTATAAGGTATTTTCAATGATACACTGCATGTTACATTATATTATAAGGTATTTTCAATGATACACTGCATATTACGTCATATTATATGGTATTGCCAATGATACACTGCATATTACGTTATATTATAAGGAATTTTCAATGATAAACTACGATATATTATAAGGTATTTTCAATGATACACTGCATATTACGTTATATTATAAGGAATTTTCAATGATAAACTACGATATATTATAAGGTATTTTCAATGATACACTGTATATTACGTTATATTACATGGTATTTTCTATGATACACGGCATATTACGTTATATTATAAGGTATTTTCAATGATACACTGCATATTACGTTATATTATAAGGTATTTTCAATGATACACTGCATATTACGTTATATTATAAGGTATTTTCAATGATACACTGCATATTACGCTATATTATAAGGTATTTTCAATGATATACTGCATATTACGCTATATTATAAGGTATTTTCAATGATACACTGGATATTACGCTATATTATAAGGTATTTTCAATGATACACTGCATGTTACGCTATATAGTAAGGTATTTTGAATGATACACTGCATATTACGTTATATTATAAGGTATTTTCAATGATACACTATATATTACGTTATATTACATTTTATTTTCTATGATACACTGCATATTACGTTATATTATAAGGTATTTTCAATGATACACTGCATATTACGTTACATTATAAGGTATTTTCAATGATACACTGCATATTACGTTATATTATAAGGTATTTTCCATGATACACTGTATATTACTGTTATATTATAAGGTATTTTCAATGATACACTGTATATTACGTTATATTACATTTTATTTTCTATGATACACTGCATATTACGTTATATTATAAGGTATTTTCAATGATACACTGCATATTACGTTACATTATAAGGTATTTTCAATGATACACTGCATATTACGTTATATTATAAGGTATTTTCCATGATACACTGCATATTACGTTATATTATAATGTATTTTCAATGATACACAGGATATTACGCTATATTATAAGGTATTTTCAATGATACACTGCATATTACGTTATATTATAAGGTATTTTCAATGATACACTGTATATTACGTTATATTACATGGTATTTTCTATGATACACTGCATATTACGTTATATTATAAGGTATTTTCAATGATACACTGTATATTACGTTATATTATAATGTATTTTCAATGATACACTGCATATTACGTTATATTATAATGTATTTTCAATGATACACAGGATATTACGCTATATTATAAGGTATTTTCAATGATACACTGCATGTTACGCTATATTGTAAGGTATTTTCAATGATACACTGTATATTACGTTGTATTATAAGGTATTTTCAATGACACACTGCATATTATGTTATATTATAAGGTATTTTCAATGATACACTGCATATTACGTTATATTATAAGGTATTTTCAATGATAAACTACGATATATTAGAAGGTATTTTCAATCATACACTGCATATTACGTTATATTATAAGGTATTTTCAATGATACACTGCATATTACGATATGTAATAAGGTATTTTCAATGATACACTGCATATTACGTTATATTAGAAGGTATTTTCAATGATACACTGCATATTACGTTATATTATAAGGTATTTTCAATGATACACTGCATATTACGTTATATTATAAGGTATTTTCAATGATAAACTACGATATATTATAAGGTATTTTCAATGATACACTACAAATTATGATATATTATAAGGTATTTTCAATGATACACTGCATATTACGTTATATTATAAGGAATTTTCAATGATATACTGCATATTACGCTATATTATAAGGAATTTTCAATGATAAACTACGATAAATTATAAGGTATTTTGAATGATACACTGCATAGTACGTCATATTATATGGTATTGCCAATGATACACTGCATATTACGTTATATTATAAGGAATTTTCAATGATAAACTACGATATATTATAAAGGTATTTTCAATGATACACTCCATATTACGTCATATTATAAGTTATTTCCAATGATACACTGCATATTACGTTATATTATAAGGTATTTTCAATGATAAACTACGATATATTATGAGGTATTTTCAATGATACACTACAAATTACGATATATTATAAGGTATTTTCAATGATACACTGCATATTACGTTATATTATAAGGTATTTTCAATGATACACTGCATATTACGTTGTAGTATAAGGTATTTTCAATGATACACTGCATATTACGTCATATTATATGGTATGGCCAATGATACACTGTATATTACGTTATATTATAAGGTATTTTCAATGATAAACTACATATTACGATATATTAGAAGGTATTTTCAATGATACACTGCATGTTACGTCATATTATAAGTTATTTCCAATGATACACTGCATATTACGTTACATTATAAGGTATTTTCAATGATACACTGCATATTACGTTATGTTATAAGGTATTTACAATGATAAACTACATATTACGATATATTATGAGGTATTTTCAATGATATACTGTATATTACGTTGTAGTATAAGGTATTTTCAATGATAAACTACGATATATTATAAGGCACTTTCAATGATACAATGCATATTTCGTTATATTATATGGTATTGCCAATGATACACTGCATATTACGTTATATTATAAGGAATTTTCAATGATAAACTGCATATGAGGTTATATTATAAGGTATTTTCAATGATACACTGCATGTTACATTATATTATAAGGTATTTTCAATGATACACTGCATATTACGTCATATTATATGGTATTGCCAATGATACACTGCATATTACGTTATATTATAAGGAATTTTCAATGATAAACTACGATATATTATAAGGTATTTTCAATGATACACTGCATATTACGTTATATTATAAGGAATTTTCAATGATAAACTACGATATATTATAAGGTATTTTCAATGATACACTGTATATTACGTTATATTACATGGTATTTTCTATGATACACGGCATATTACGTTATATTATAAGGTATTTTCAATGATACACTGCATATTACGTTATATTATAAGGTATTTTCAATGATACACTGCATATTACGTTATATTATAAGGTATTTTCAATGATACACTGCATATTACGCTATATTATAAGGTATTTTCAATGATATACTGCATATTACGCTATATTATAAGGTATTTTCAATGATACACTGGATATTACGCTATATTATAAGGTATTTTCAATGATACACTGCATGTTACGCTATATAGTAAGTTATTTTGAATGATACACTGCATATTACGTTATATTATAAGGTATTTTCAATGATACACTATATATTACGTTATATTACATTTTATTTTCTATGATACACTGCATATTACGTTATATTATAAGGTATTTTCAATGATACACTGCATATTACGTTAGATTATAAGGTATTTTCAATGATACACTGCATATTACGTTGTAGTATAAGGTATTTTCAATGATACACTGCATATTACGTCATATTATATGGTATGGCCAATGATACACTGTATATTACGTTATATTATAAGGTATTTTCAATGATAAACTACATATTACGATATATTA
Source organism: Lasioglossum lativentre (assembly GCA_916610255.1). Classification (NCBI taxonomy): domain Eukaryota; kingdom Metazoa; phylum Arthropoda; class Insecta; order Hymenoptera; family Halictidae; genus Lasioglossum; species Lasioglossum lativentre. The sequence continues at coordinate 34,501 of CAKAJI010000393.1, forward strand.
GAAGGTATTTTCAATGATACACTGCATGTTACGTCATATTATAAGTTATTTCCAATGATACACTGCATATTACGTTACATTATAAGGTATTTTCAATGACACACTGCATATTACGTTATGTTATAAGGTATTTACAATGATAAACTACATATTACGATATATTATGAGGTATTTTCAATGATATACTGTATATTACGTTGTAGTATAAGGTATTTTCAATGATAAACTACGATATATTATAAGGCATTTTCAATGATACAATGCATATTTCGTTATATTATATGGTATTGCCAATGATACACTGCATATTACGTTATATTATAAGGTATTTTCAATGATACACTGCATATTAGGTTATATTATAAGGTATTTTCAATGATACACTGCATGTTACATTATATTATAAGGTATTTTCAATGATACACTGCATATTACGTCATATTATATGGTATTGCCAATGATACACTGCATATTACGTTATATTATAAGGAATTTTCAATGATAAACTACGATATATTATAAGGTATTTTCAATGATACACTGCATATTACGTTATATTATAAGGAATTTTCAATGATAAACTACGATATATTATAAGGTATTTTCAATGATACACTGTATATTACGTTATATTACATGGTATTTTCTATGATACACGGCATATTACGTTATATTATAAGGTATTTTCAATGATACACTGCATATTACGTTATATTATAAGGTATTTTCAATGATACACTGCATATTACGTTATATTATAAGGTATTTTCAATGATACACTGCATATTACGCTATATTATAAGGTATTTTCAATGATATACTGCATATTACGCTATATTATAAGGTATTTTCAATGATACACTGGATATTACGCTATATTATAAGGTATTTTCAATGATACACTGCATGTTACGCTATATAGTAAGGTATTTTGAATGATACACTGCATATTACGTTATATTATAAGGTATTTTCAATGATACACTATATATTACGTTATATTACATGGTATTTTCTATGATACACTGCATATTACGTTATATTATAAGGTATTTTCAATGATACACTGCATATTACGTTACATTATAAGGTATTTTCAATGATACACTGCATATTACGTTATATTATAAGGTATTTTCCATGATACACTGTATATTACTGTTATATTATAAGGTATTTTCAATGATACACTGTATATTACGTTATATTACATTTTATTTTCTATGATACACTGCATATTACGTTATATTATAAGGTATTTTCAATGATACACTGCATATTACGTTACATTATAAGGTATTTTCAATGATACACTGCATATTACGTTATATTATAAGGTATTTTCCATGATACACTGCATATTACGTTATATTATAATGTATTTTCAATGATACACAGGATATTACGCTATATTATAAGGTATTTTCAATGATACACTGCATATTACGTAATATTATAAGGTATTTTCAATGATACACTGTATATTACGTTATATTACATGGTATTTTCTATGATACACTGCATATTACGTTATATTATAAGGTATTTTCAATGATACACTGTATATTACGTTATATTATAATGTATTTTCAATGATACACTGCATATTACGTTATATTATAATGTATTTTCAATGATACACAGGATATTACGCTATATTATAAGGTATTTTCAATGATACACTGCATGTTACGCTATATTGTAAGGTATTTTCAATGATACACTGTATATTACGTTGTATTATAAGGTATTTTCAATGACACACTGCATATTATGTTATATTATAAGGTATTTTCAATGATACACTGCATATTACGTTATATTATAAGGTATTTTCAATGATAAACTACGATATATTAGAAGGTATTTTCAATCATACACTGCATATTACGTTATATTATAAGGTATTTTCAATGATACACTGCATATTACGATATGTAATAAGGTATTTTCAATGATACACTGCATATTACGTTATATTAGAAGGTATTTTCAATGATACACTGCATATTACGTTATATTATAAGGTATTTTCAATGATACACTGCATATTACGTTATATTATAAGGTATTTTCAATGATACACTGCATATTACGTTATATTATAAGGTATTTTCAATGATAAACTACGATATATTAGAAGGTATTTTCAATCATACACTGCATATTACGTTATATTATAAGGTATTTTCAATGATACACTGCATATTACGATATGTAATAAGGTATTTTCAATGATACACTGCATATTACGTTATATTATAAGGTATTTTCAATGATACACTGTATATTACGTTATATTACATGGTATTTTCTATGATACACTGCATATTACGTTATATTATAAGGTATTTTCAATGATACACTGTATATTACGTTATATTACATTTTATTTTCTATGATACACTGCATATTACGTTATGTTATAAGGTATTTTCAATGATACACTGCATATTACGTTATATTATAATGTATTTTCAATGATACACTGCATATTACGTTATATTATAATGTATTTTCAATGATACACTGCATATTACGTTATATTATAAGGTATTTTCAATGATACACAGGATATTACGCTATATTATAAGGTATTTTCAATGATACACAGGATATTACGCTATATTATAAGGTATTTTCAATGATACACTGCATGTTACGCTATATTGTAAGGTATTTTCAATGATACACTGCATATTACGTTATATTATAAGGTATTTTCAATGATACGCTGCATATTACGCTATATTATAAGGTATTTTCAATGATACACTGCATATTACGTTATATTATAAGGTATTTTCAATGATACACTGCATATTACGTTATATTATAAGGTATTTTCAATGATACACTGCATATTACGCTATATTATAAGGTATTTTCAATGATACACTGTATATTACGTTATATTACATGGTATTTTCTATGATACACTGCACATTACGTTATATTATAAGGTATTGCCAATGATACACTGCATATTACGTTACATTATAAGGTATTTTCAATGATACACTGCATATTACGTTATGTTATAAGGTATTTACAATGATGAACTACATATTACGATATATTATGAGGTATTTTCAATGATATACTGTATATTACGTTGTAGTGTAAGGTATTTTCAATGATAAACTACGCTATATTATAAGGTATTTTCAATGATACACTGCATATTACGTTATATTATAAGGTATTTTCAATTATACACTACATGTTACATTATATTATAAGGTATTTTCAATGATACACTGCATATTTCGTTATATTATAATGAATTTTCAATGATACACTGCATATTACGTTAGGTTACATGGTATTTTCTATGATACACGGCATATTACGTTATATTATAAGGTATTTTCAATGATACACTGCATATTACGTTATATTATAAGGTATTTTCAATGATACACTGCATATTACGTTATATTATAAGGTATTTTCAATGATACACTGCATATTACGACATATTATAAGGTATTTTCAATGATACACTGCATATTACGTTATATTATAAGGTATTTTCAATGATACACTGCATATTACGTTATATTATAAGGTATTTTCAATGATACACTGCATATTACGTTATATTATAAGGTATTTTCAATGATACACTGGATATTACGCTATATTATAAGGTATTTTCAATGATACACTGCATGTTACGCTATATTGTAAGGTATTTTCAATGATACACTGTATATTACGTTATATTATAAGGTATTTTCAATGATACAATGCATATTACGTTTTATTATAAGGTATTTTCAATGATACACTATATATTACTGTTATATTATAAGGTATTTTCAATGATACACTGCATATTTCGTTATATTATAATGAATTTTCAATGATACACTGCATATTACGTTATATTATAAGGTATTTTCAATGATACACTGCATATTACGATATGTAATAAGGTATTTTCAATGATACACTGCATATTACGTTATATTAGAAGGTATTTTCAATGATACACTGCATATTACGTTATATTATAATGTATTTTCAATGATACACTGCATATTACGTTATATTATAAGGTATTTTCAATGATACACTGCATATTACGTTATATTATAAGGTATTTTCAATGATACACTGTATATTACGTTATATTACATGGTATTTTCTATGATACACTGCATATTACGTTATATTATAAGGTATTTTCAATGATACACTGTATATTACGTTATATTACATTTTATTTTCTATGATACACTGCATATTACGTTATATTATAAGGTATTTTCAATGATACACTGCATATTACGTTATATTATAATGTATTTTCAATGATACACTGCATATTACGTTATATTATAATGTATTTTCAATGATACACTGCATATTACGTTATATTATAAGGTATTTTCAATGATACACAGGATATTACGCTATATTATAAGGTATTTTCAATGATACACAGGATATTACGCTATATTATAAGGTATTTTCAATGATACACTGCATGTTACGCTATATTGTAAGGTATTTTCAATGATACACTGCATATTACGTTATATTATAAGGTATTTTCAATGATACGCTGCATATTACGCTATATTATAAGGTATTTTCAATGATATACTGTATATTACGTTGTAGTGTAAGGTATTTTCAATGATAAACTACGCTATATTATAAGGTATTTTCAATGATACACTGCATATTACGTTATATTATAATGTATTTTCAATGATACACTGCATATTACGTTATATTATAATGTATTTTCAATGATACACTGCATATTACGTTATATTATAAGGTATTTTCAATGATACACAGGATATTACGCTATATTATAAGGTATTTTCAATGATACACAGGATATTACGCTATATTATAAGGTATTTTCAATGATACACTGCATGTTACGCTATATTGTAAGGTATTTTCAATGATACACTGCATATTACGTTATATTATAAGGTATTTTCAATGATACGCTGCATATTACGCTATATTATAAGGTATTTTCAATGATACACTGCATATTACGTTATATTATAAGGTATTTTCAATGATACACTGCATATTACGTTATATTATAAGGTATTTTCAATGATACACTGCATATTACGCTATATTATAAGGTATTTTCAATGATACACTGTATATTACGTTATATTACATGGTATTTTCTATGATACACTACATGTTACATTATATTATAAGGTATTTTCAATGATACACTGCATATTACGTCATATTATATGGTATTGCCAATGATACACTGCATATTACGTTATATTATAAGGAATTTTCAATGATAAACTACGATATATTATAAGGTATTTTCAATGATACACTGTATATTACGTTAGGTTACATGGTATTTTCTATGATACACGGCATATTACGTTATATTATAAGGTATTTTCAATGATACACTGCATATTACGTTATATTATAAGGTATTTTCAATGATACACTGCATATTACGTTATATTATAAGGTATTTTCAATGATACACTGCATATTACGACATATTATAAGGTATTTTCAATGATACACTGCATATTACGTTATATTATAAGGTATTTTCAATGATACACTGCATATTACGTTATATTATAAGGTATTTTCAATGATACACTGCATATTACGTTATATTATAAGGTATTTTCAATGATACACTGGATATTACGCTATATTATAAGGTATTTTCAATGATACACTGCATGTTACGCTATATTGTAAGGTATTTTCAATGATACACTGTATATTACGTTATATTATAAGGTATTTTCAATGATACAATGCATATTACGTTTTATTATAAGGTATTTTCAATGATACACTATATATTACTGTTATATTATAAGGTATTTTCAATGATACACTGCATATTTCGTTATATTATAATGAATTTTCAATGATACACTGCATATTACGTTATATTATAAGGTATTTTCAATGATACACTGGATATTACGCTATATTATAAGGTATTTTCAATGATACACTGCATGTTACGCTATATAGTAAGGTATTTTCAATGATACACTGTATATTACGTTATATTATAATGTATTTTCAATGATACACAGCATATTACGTTATATTATAATGTATTTTCAATGATACACAGGATATTACGCTATATTATAAGGTATTTTCAATGATACACTGCATGTTACGCTATATTGTAAGGTATTTTCAATGATACACTGTATATTACGTTGTATTATAAGGTATTTTCAATGACACACTGCATATTATGTTATATTATAAGGTATTTTCAATGATACACTGCATATTACGTTATATTATAAGGTATTTTCAATGATAAACTACGATATATTAGAAGGTATTTTCAATCATACACTGCATATTACGTTATATTATAAGGTATTTTCAATGATACACTGCATATTACGATATGTAATAAGGCATTTTCAATGATACACTGCATATTACGTTATATTAGAAGGTATTTTCAATGATACACTGCATATTACGTTATATTATAAGGTATTTTCAATGATACACTGCATATTACGTTATATTATAAGGTATTTTCAATGATACACTGTATATTACGTTATATTATAATGTATTTTCAATGATACACTGCATATTACGTTATATTATAATGTATTTTCAATGATACACAGGATATTACGCTATATTATAAGGTATTTTCAATGATACACTGCATGTTACGCTATATTGTAAGGTATTTTCAATGATACACTGTATATTACGTTGTATTATAAGGTATTTTCAATGACACACTGCATATTATGTTATATTATAAGGTATTTTCAATGATACACTGCATATTACGTTATATTATAAGGTATTTTCAATGATAAACTACGATATATTAGAAGGTATTTTCAATCATACACTGCATATTACGTTATATTATAAGGTATTTTCAATGATACACTGCATATTACGATATGTAATAAGGTATTTTCAATGATACACTGCATATTACGTTATATTAGAAGGTATTTTCAATGATACACTGCATATTACGTTATATTATAATGTATTTTCAATGATACACTGCATATTACGTTATATTATAAGGTATTTTCAATGATACACTGCATATTACGTTATATTATAAGGTATTTTCAATGATACACTGTATATTACGTTATATTACATGGTATTTTCTATGATACACTGCATATTACGTTATATTATAAGGTATTTTCAATGATACACTGTATATTACGTTATATTACATTTTATTTTCTATGATACACTGCATATTACGTTATATTATAAGGTATTTTCAATGATACACTGCATATTACGTTAGATTATAATGTATTTTCAATGATACACTGCATATTACGTTATATTATAATGTATTTTCAATGATACACTGCATATTACGTTATATTATAAGGTATTTTCAATGA
>CAKAJI010000394.1:0-145299 GCA_916610255.1 Lasioglossum lativentre
AATACCTTATAATATATAGTAGTTTACCATTGAATATACCTTATAATATAACGTAATATGCAGTGTATCATTGAAAAATCTTATAATATAACGTAATATGCAGTGTATCATTGAAAATACCATATAATATATCGTAATATGCAGTGTATCATTGAAAATACCTTATAATATATGGTAATTTGTAGTGTATCATTGAAAATACCTTATAATATATCGTAATATGCAGTGTATCATTGAAAATACCTTATAATATAACGTAATATAAAGTGTATCATTGAAAACACCTTATAATATAACGTAATCTGCAGTGTATCATTGAAAACACCTTATAATATAACGTAATATGCAGTGTATCAGTGAAAATACCTTACGATATAACGTAATATGGAGTGTATCATTGAAAATACCTTATAATATAACGTAATATGCAGTGTATCATTGAAAATACCTTATAATATATAGTGGTTTACCATTGAAAATACCTTATAATATAACGTAATATGCAGTGTATCATTGAAAATACCTTATTATATATCGTAATTTGTAGTGTATCATTGAAAATACCTTATAATATACCATAATATGCAGTTTATCATTGAAAATACCTTATAATATAACGTAATATGCAGTGTATCATTGAAAATACCATATAATATATCGTAATATGCAGTGTATCATTGAAAATACCTTATAATATATGGTAATTTGTAGTGTATCATTGAAAATACCTTATAATATATCGTAATATGCAGTGTATCATTGAAAATACCTTATAATATAACGTAATATAAAGTGTATCATTGAAAACACCTTATAATATAACGTAATCTGCAGTGTATCATTGAAAATACCATATAATATATCGTAATATGCAGTGTATCATTGAAAATACCTTATAATATATGGTAATTTGTAGTGTATCATTGAAAATACCTTATAATATATCGTAATATGCAGTGTATCATTGAAAATACCTTATAATATAACGTAATATAAAGTGTATCATTGAAAACACCTTATAATATAACGTAATCTGCAGTGTATCATTGAAAATACCTTATAATATAACGTAATATGCAGTGTATCATTGAAAATACCTTATAATATATAGTAGTTTACCATTGAAAATACCTTATAATATAACGTAATATGCAGTGTATCATTGAAAATACCTTATTTTATCGTAATTTGTAGTGTATCATTGAAAATACCTTATAATATACCATAATATGCAGTTTATCATTGAAAATACCTTATAATATAACGTAATATGCAGTGTATCATTGAAAATACCATATAATATATCGTAATATGCAGTGTATCATTGAAAATACCTTATAATAAATGGTAATTTGTAGTGTATCATTGAAAATACCTTATAATATATCGTAATATGCAGTGTATCATTGAAAATACCTTATAATATAACGTAATATAAAGTGTATCATTGAAAACACCTTATAATATAACGTAATCTGCAGTGTATCATTGAAAATACCTTATATTATAACGTAATATGGAGTGTATCATTGAAAATACCTTATAATATAACGTAATATGCAGTGTATCATTGAAAATACCTTACGATATAATGTAGTATGCAGTGTATCATTGAAAATACCTTATAATATATAGTAGTTTACCATTGAAAATACTTTATAATATATCGTAATATGCAGTGTATCATTGAAAATACCTTATAATATAACGTAATATAAAGTGTATCATTGAAAACACCTTATAATATAACGTAATCTGCAGTGTATCATTGAAAACACCTTATAATATAACGTAATATGCAGTGTATCAGTGAAAATACCTTACGATATAACGTAATCTGCAGTGTATCATTGAAAACACCTTATAATATAACGTAATATGCAGTGTATCATTGAAAATACCTTACGATATAACGTAATATGCAGTGTATCATTGAAAATACCTTATAATATATGGTAATTTGTAGTGTATCAATGCAAATACCTTATAATATAACGTAATATGCAGTGTATCATTGAAAATACCTTATAATATATGGTAATTTGTAGTGTATCATTGAAAATACCTTATAATATATCGTAATATGCAGTGTATCATTGAAAATACCTTATAATATAACGTAATATAAAGTGTATCATTGAAAACACCTTATAATATAACGTAATCTGCAGTGTATCATTGAAAACACCTTATAATATAACGTAATATGCAGTGTATCAGTGAAAATACCTTACGATATAACGTAATATGGAGTGTATCATTGAAAATACCTTATAATATAACGTAATATGCAGTGTATCATTGAAAATACCTTATAATATATAGTAGTTTACCATTGAATATACCTTATAATATAACGTAATATGCAGTGTATCATTGAAAATACCTTATAATATAACGTAATATGCAGTGTATCATTGAAAATACCTTATAATATAACGTAATATGCAGGGTATCATTGAAAATACCTTATGATATAACGTAATATGCAGTTTATCATTGAAAATACCTAATAATATAACGTAATATGCAGTGTATCATTGAAAATACCTTATAATATAACGTAATATGCAGTGTATCATTGAAAATACCATATAATATATCGTAATATGCAGTGTATCATTGAAAATACCTTATAATATATGGTAATTTGTAGTGTATCATTGAAAATACCTTATAATATATCGTAATATGCAGTGTATCATTGAAAATACCTTATAATATAACGTAATATAAAGTGTATCATTGAAAATACCTTATATTATAACGTAATATGGAGTGTATCATTGAAAATACCTTATAATATAACGTAATATGCAGTGTATCATTGAAAATACCTTACGATATAACGTAGTATGCAGTGTATCATTGAAAATACCTTATAATATATAGTAGTTTACCATTGAAAATACTTTATAATATATCGTAATATGCAGTGTATCATTGAAAATACCTTATAATATAACGTAATATAAAGTGTATCATTGAAAACACCTTATAATATAACGTAATCTGCAGTGTATCATTGAAAACACCTTATAATATAACGTAATATGCAGTGTATCAGTGAAAATACCTTACGATATAACGTAATCTGCAGTGTATCATTGAAAACACCTTATAATATAACGTAATATGCAGTGTATCATTGAAAATACCTTACGATATAACGTAATATGCAGTGTATCATTGAAAATACCTTATAATATATGGTAATTTGTAGTGTATCAATGAAAATACCTTATAATATAACGTAATATGCAGTGTATCATTGAAAATACCTTATAATATATGGTAATTTGTAGTGTATCAATGAAAATACCTTATAATATAACGTAATATGCAGTGTATCATTGAAAATACCTTATAATATATCGTAATTTGTAGTGTATCATTGAAAATACCTTATAATATATCGTAATATGCAGTGTATCATTGAAAATACCTTATAATATATGGTAATTTGTAGTGTATCATTGAAAATACCTTATAATATATCGTAATATGCAGTGTATCATTGAAAATACCTTATAATATATGGTAATTTGTAGTGTATCAATGAAAATACCTTATAATATAACGTAATATGCAGTGTATCATTGAAAATACCTTATAATATATGGTAGTTTATCATTGAAAATACCTTGTAATATAACGTAATATGCAGTGTATCATTGAAAATATCTTATAATATATCATAATATGCAGTTTATCATTGAAAATACCTTATAATATAACGTAATATGCTGTGTATCATTGAAAATACCTTATAATATAACGTAATATGCAGTGTATCATTGAAAATACCTTATAATATAACGTAATATGCAGTGTATCATTGAAAATACCTTATAATATACGGTCATTTGTAGTGTATCAATGAAAATACCGTACAATATAAAGTAATATGCAGAGTATCATTGAAAATACCTTATAATATAACGTAATATGCAGTGTATCATTGAAAATACCTTATAATATAACGTAATATGCAGTGTATCATTGAAAATACCTTATAATATAACGTAATATGCAGTGTATCATTGAAAACACCTTATAATATATAGTAGTTTACCATTGAAAATACCTTATAATATAACGTAATATGCAGTGTATCATTGAAAACACCTTATAATATATAGTAGTTTACCATTGAAAATACCTTATAATATAACGTAATATGCAGTGTATCATTGAAAATACCTTATAATATACGGTCATTTGTAGTGTATCAATGAAAATACCGTACAATATAAAGTAATATGCAGAGTATCATTGAAAATACCTTATAATATAACGTAATATGCAGTGTATCATTGAAAATACCTTATAATATAACGTAATATGCAGTGTATCATTGAAAATACCTTATAATATAACGTAATATGCAGGGTATCATTGAAAATACCTTAGAATATAACGTAATATGCAGTGTATCATTGAAAATACCTTATAATATAACGTAATATGCAGTGTATCATTGAAAACACCTTATAATATAACGTAATATAAAGTGTATCATTGAAAATACCTTATAATATAACGTAATATGGAGTGTATCATTGAAAATACCTTATAATATAACGTAAAATGCAGTGTATCATTGAAAATACCTTATAATATATAGTAGTTTACCATTGAATATACCTTATAATATAACGTAATATGCAGTGTATCATTGAAAATACCTTATAATATAACGTAATATGCAGTGTATCATTGAAAATACCATATAATATATCGTAATATGCAGTGTATCATTGAAAATACCTTATAATATATGGTAATTTGTAGTGTATCATTGAAAATACCTTATAATATATCGTAATATGCAGTGTATCATTGAAAATACCTTATAATATAACGTAATATAAAGTGTATCATTGAAAACACCTTATAATATAACGTAATCTGCAGTGTATCATTGAAAACACCTTATAATATAACGTAATATGCAGTGTATCAGTGAAAATACCTTACGATATAACGTAATATGGAGTGTATCATTGAAAATACCTTATAATATAACGTAATATGCAGTGTATCATTGAAAATACCTTATAATATATAGTAGTTTACCATTGAATATACCTTATAATATAACGTAATATGCAGTGTATCATTGAAAATACCTTATAATATAACGTAATATGCAGTGTATCATTGAAAATACCTTATAATATAACGTAATATGCAGGGTATCATTGAAAATACCTTATGATATAACGTAATATGCAGTTAATCATTGAAAATACCTAATAATATAACGTAATATGCAGTGTATCATTGAAAATACCTTATAATATAACGTAATATGCAGTGTATCATTGAAAACACCTTATAATATAACGTAATATGCAGTGTATCATTGAAAATACCTTATAATATAACGTAATATGCAGTGTATCATTGAAAATACCATGTAATATAACGTAATATGGAGTGTATCATTGAAAATACCTTATAATATAACGTAATATGCAGTGTATCATTGAAAATACCTTATAATATATAGTAGTTTACCATTGAATATACCTTATAATATAACGTAATATGCAGTGTATCATTGAAAATACCTTATAATATAACGTAATATAAAGTGTATCATTGAAAACACCTTATAATATAACGTAATCTGCAGTGTATCATTGAAAATACCTTATTATATATCGTAATTTGTAGTGTATCATTGAAAATACCTTATAATATACCATAATATGCAGTTTATCATTGAAAATACCTTATAATATAACGTAATATGCAGTGTATCATTGAAAATACCATATAATATATCGTAATATGCAGTGTATCATTGAAAATACCTTATAATAAATGGTAATTTGTAGTGTATCATTGAAAATACCTTATAATATATCGTAATATGCAGTGTATCATTGAAAATACCTTATAATATAACGTAATATAAAGTGTATCATTGAAAACACCTTATAATATAACGTAATCTGCAGTGTATCATTGAAAATACCTTATATTATAACGTAATATGGAGTGTATCATTGAAAATACCTTATAATATAACGTAATATGCAGTGTATCATTGAAAATACCTTACGATATAATGTAGTATGCAGTGTATCATTGAAAATACCTTATAATATATAGTAGTTTACCATTGAAAATACTTTATAATATATCGTAATATGCAGTGTATCATTGAAAATACCTTATAATATAACGTAATATAAAGTGTATCATTGAAAACACCTTATAATATAACGTAATCTGCAGTGTATCATTGAAAACACCTTATAATATAACGTAATATGCAGTGTATCAGTGAAAATACCTTACGATATAACGTAATCTGCAGTGTATCATTGAAAACACCTTATAATATAACGTAATATGCAGTGTATCATTGAAAATACCTTACGATATAACGTAATATGCAGTGTATCATTGAAAATACCTTATAATATATGGTAATTTGTAGTGTATCAATGTAAATACCTTATAATATAACGTAATATGCAGTGTATCATTGAAAATACCTTATAATATATGGTAATTTGTAGTGTATCAATGAAAATACCTTATAATATAACGTAATATGCAGTGTATCATTGAAAATACCTTATAATATATCGTAATTTGTAGTGTATCATTGAAAATACCTTATAATATATCGTAATATGCAGTGTATCATTGAAAATACCTTATAATATATGGTAATTTGTAGTGTATCATTGAAAATACCTTATAATATATCGTAATATGCAGTGTATCATTGAAAATACCTTATAATATAACGTAATATAAAGTGTATCATTGAAAACACCTTATAATATAACGTAATCTGCAGTGTATCATTGAAAATACCTTATATTATAACGTAATATGGAGTGTATCATTGAAAATACCTTATAATATAACGTAATATGCAGTGTATCATTGAAAATACCTTACGATATAACGTAGTATGCAGTGTATCATTGAAAATACCTTATAATATATAGTAGTTTACCATTGAAAATACTTTATAATATATCGTAATATGCAGTGTATCATTGAAAATACCTTATAATATAACGTAATATAAAGTGTATCATTGAAAACACCTTATAATATAACGTAATCTGCAGTGTATCATTGAAAACACCTTATAATATAACGTAATATGCAGTGTATCAGTGAAAATACCTTACGATATAACGTAATCTGCAGTGTATCATTGAAAACACCTTATAATATAACGTAATATGCAGTGTATCATTGAAAATACCTTACGATATAACGTAATATGCAGTGTATCATTGAAAATACCTTATAATATATGGTAATTTGTAGTGTATCAATGAAAATACCTTATAATATAACGTAATATGCAGTGTATCATTGAAAATACCTTATAATATATGGTAATTTGTAGTGTATCAATGAAAATACCTTATAATATAACGTAATATGCAGTGTATCATTGAAAATACCTTATAATATATCGTAATTTGTAGTGTATCATTGAAAATACCTTATAATATATCGTAATATGCAGTGTATCATTGAAAATACCTTATAATATATGGTAATTTGTAGTGTATCAATTAAAATACCTAATAATATAACGTAATATGCAGTGTATCATTGAAAATACCTTATAATATATCGTAATTTGTAGTGTATCATTGAAAATACCTTATAATATATCGTAATATGCAGTGTATCATTGAAAATACCTTATAATATAACGTAATATAAAGTGTATCATTGAAAATACCATATAATATATAGTCATATGCAGTGTATCATTGAAAATACCTTATAATATAACGTAATATGCAGTGTATCATTGAAAATACCATATAATATATCGTAATATGCAGTGTATCATTGAAAATACCTTATAATATATGGTAGTTTATCATTGAAAATACCTTGTAATATAACGTAATATGCAGTGTATCATTGAAAATATCTTATAATATATCATAATATGCAGTTTATCATTGAAAATACCTTATAATATAACGTAATATGCTGTGTATCATTGAAAATACCTTATAATATAACGTAATATGCAGTGTATCATTGAAAATACCTTATAATATAACGTAATATGCAGGGTATCATTGAAAATACCTTATGATATAACGTAATATGCAGTGTATCATTGAAAATACCTTATAATATAACGTAATATGCAGTGTATCATTGAAAACACCTTATAATATATAGTAGTTTACCATTGAAAATACCTTATAATATAACGTAATATGCAGTGTATCATTGAAAATACCTTATGATATAACGTAATATGCAGTGTATCATTGAAAATACCTTATAATATAACGTAATATGCAGTGTATCATTGAAAATACCTTATAATATAACGTAATATCCAGTGTATCATTGAAAATACCTTATAATATACGGTCATTTGTAGTGTATCAATGAAAATACCGTACAATATAAAGTAATATGCAGAGTATCATTGAAAATACCTTATAATATAACGTAATATGCAGTGTATCATTGAAAATACCTTATAATATAACGTAATATGCAGTGTATCATTGAAAATACCTTATAATATAACGTAATATGCAGTGTATCATTGAAAACACCTTATAATATATAGTAGTTAACCATTGAAAATACCTTATAATATAACGTAATATGCAGTGTATCATTGAAAACACCTTATAATATATAGTAGTTTACCATTGAAAATACCTTATAATATAACGTAATATGCAGTGTATCATTGAAAATACCTTATGATATAACGTAATATGCAGTGTATCATTGAAAATACCTTATAATATAACGTAATATGCAGTGTATCATTGAAAATACCTTATAATATAACGTAATATGCAGTGTATCATTGAAAATACCTTATAATATACGGTCATTTGTAGTGTATCAATGAAAATACCGTACAATATAAAGTAATATGCAGAGTATCATTGAAAATACCTTATAATATAACGTAATATGCAGTGTATCATTGAAAATACCTTATAATATAAC
The DNA here is from genome assembly GCA_916610255.1 of Lasioglossum lativentre. Taxonomy (NCBI): domain Eukaryota; kingdom Metazoa; phylum Arthropoda; class Insecta; order Hymenoptera; family Halictidae; genus Lasioglossum; species Lasioglossum lativentre. The sequence goes on from CAKAJI010000394.1 coordinate 8,992, forward strand.
GTAATATGCAGTGTATCATTGAAAATATCTTATAATATATAGTAGTTTACCATTGAATATACCTTATAATATAACGTAATATGCAGTGTATCATTGAAAATACCTTATAATATAACGTAATATGCAGTGTATCATTGAAAATACCTTATAATATAACGTAATATGCAGGGTATCATTGAAAATACCTTATGATATAACGTAATATGCAGTTTATCATTGAAAATACCTTATAATATATCGTAATTTGTAGTGTATCATTGAAAATACCTTATAATATATCGTAATATGCAGTGTATCATTGAAAATACCTTATAATATATGGTAATTTGTAGTGTATCATTGAAAATACCTTATAATATATCGTAATATGCAGTGTATCATTGAAAATACCTTATAATATAACGTAATATAAAGTGTATCATTGAAAACACCTTATAATATAACGTAATCTGCAGTGTATCATTGAAAAAACCTTATAATATAACGTAATATGCAGTGTATCAGTGAAAATACCTTACGATATAACGTAATATGGAGTGTATCATTGAAAATACCTTATAATATAACGTAATATGCAGTGTATCATTGAAAATACCTTATAATATATAGTAGTTTACCATTGAATATACCTTATAATATAACGTAATATGCAGTGTATCATTGAAAATACCTTATAATATAACGTAATATGCAGTGTATCATTGAAAATACCTTATAATATAACGTAATATGCAGGGTATCATTGAAAATACCTTATGATATAACGTAATATGCAGTTTATCATTGAAAATACCTAATAATATAACGTAATATGCAGTGTATCATTGAAAATACCTTATAATATAACGTAATATGCAGTGTATCATTGAAAATACCATATAATATATCGTAATATGCAGTGTATCATTGAAAATACCTTATAATATATGGTAATTTGTAGTGTATCATTGAAAATACCTTATAATATATCGTAATATGCAGTGTATCATTGAAAATACCTTATAATATAACGTAATATAAAGTGTATCATTGAAAACACCTTATAATATAACGTAATATGCAGGGTATCATTGAAAATACCTTATGATATAACGTAATATGCAGTTTATCATTGAAAATACCTAATAATATAACGTAATATGCAGTGTATCATTGAAAATACCTTATAATATAACGTAATATGCAGTGTATCATTGAAAACACCTTATAATATAACGTAATCTGCAGTGTATCATTGAAAATACCTTATAATATAACGTAATATGCAGTGTATCATTGAAAATACCTTATAATATATAGTAGTTTATCATTGAAAATACCTTATAATATAACGTAATATGCAGTGTATCATTGAAAATACCTTATTATATATCGTAATTTGTAGTGTATCATTGAAAATACCTTATAATATACCATAATATGCAGTTTATCATTGAAAATACCTTATAATATAACGTAATATGCAGTGTATCATTGAAAATACCATATAATATATCGTAATATGCAGTGTATCATTGAAAATACCTTATAATATATGGTAATTTGTAGTGTATCATTGAAAATACCTTATAATATATCGTAATATGCAGTGTATCATTGAAAATACCTTATAATATAACGTAATATAAAGTGTATCATTGAAAACACCTTATAATATAACGTAATCTGCAGTGTATCATTGAAAATACCTTATATTATAACGTAATATGGAGTGTATCATTGAAAATACCTTATAATATAACGTAATATGCAGTGTATCATTGAAAATACCTTACGATATAACGTAGTATGCAGTGTATCATTGAAAATACCTTATAATATATAGTAGTTTACCATTGAAAATACTTTATAATATATCGTAATATGCAGTGTATCATTGAAAATACCTTATAATATAACGTAATATAAAGTGTATCATTGAAAACACCTTATAACATAACGTCATCTGCAGTGTATCATTGAAAACACCTTATAATATAACGTAATATGCAGTGTATCAGTGAAAATACCTTACGATATAACGTAATCTGCAGTGTATCATTGAAAACACCTTATAATATAACGTAATATGCAGTGTATCATTGAAAATACCTTACGATATAACGTAATATGCAGTGTATCATTGAAAATACCTTATAATATATGGTAATTTGTAGTGTATCAATGAAAATACCTTATAATATAACGTAATATGCAGTGTATCATTGAAAATACCTTATAATATATGGTAATTTGTAGTGTATCAATGAAAATACCTTATAATATAACGTAATATGCAGTGTATCATTGAAAATACCTTATAATATATCGTAATTTGTAGTGTATCATTGCAAATACCTTATAATATATCGTAATATGCAGTGTATCATTGAAAATACCTTATAATATATGGTAATTTGTAGTGTATCAATGAAAATACCTTATAATATAACGTAATATGCAGTGTATCATTGAAAATACCTTATAATATATCGTAATTTGTAGTGTATCATTGAAAATACCTTATAATATATCGTAATATGCAGTGAATCATTGAAAATACCTTATAATATAACGTAATATAAAGTGTATCATTGAAAATACCATATAATATATAGTCATATGCAGTGTATCATTGAAAATACCTTATAATATAACGTAATATGCAGTGTATCATTGAAAATACCATATAATATATCGTAATATGCAGTGTATCATTCAAAATACCTTATAATATATGGTAGTTTATCATTGAAAATACCTTGTAATATAACGTAATATGCAGTGTATCATTGAAAATATCTTATAATATATCATAATATGCAGTTTATCATTGAAAATACCTTATAATATAACGTAATATGCTGTGTATCATTGAAAATACCTTATAATATAACGTAATATGCAGTGTATCATTGAAAATACCTTATAATATAACGTAATATGCAGGGTATCATTGAAAATACCTTATGATATAACGTAATATGCAGTGTATCATTGAAAATACCTTATAATATAACGTAATATGCAGTGTATCATTGAAAACACCTTATAATATATAGTAGTTTACCATTGAAAATACCTTATAATATAACGTAATATGCAGTGTATCATTGAAAATACCTTATGATATAACGTAATATGCAGTGTATCATTGAAAATACCTTATAATATAACGTAATATGCAGTGTATCATTGAAAATACCTTATAATATAACGTAATATCCAGTGTATCATTGAAAATACCTTATAATATACGGTCATTTGTAGTGTATCAATGAAAATTCCGTACAATATAAAGTAATATGCAGAGTATCATTGAAAATACCTTATAATATAACGTAATATGCAGTGTATCATTGAAAATACCTTATAATATAACGTAATATGCAGTGTATCATTGAAAATACCTTATAATATAACGTAATATGCAGTGTATCATTGAAAACACCTTATAATATATAGTAGTTTACCATTGAAAATACCTTATAATATAACGTAATATGCAGTGTATCATTGAAAACACCTTATAATATATAGTAGTTTACCATTGAAAATACCTTATAATATAACGTAATATGCAGTGTATCATTGAAAATACCTTATAATATAACGTAATATGCAGTGTATCATTGAAAATACCTTATAATATAACGTAATATGCAGTGTATCATTGAAAATACCTTATAATATAACGTAATATGCAGTGTATCATTGAAAATACCTTATAATATACGGTCATTTGTAGTGTATCAATGAAAATACCGTACAATATAAAGTAATATGCAGAGTATCATTGAAAATACCTTATAATATAACGTAATATGCAGTGTATCATTGAAAATACCTTATAATATAACGTAATATGCAGTGTATCATTGAAAATATCTTATAATATATAGTAGTTTACCATTGAATATACCTTATAATATAACGTAATATGCAGTGTATCATTGAAAATACCTTATAATATAACGTAATATGCAGTGTATCATTGAAAATACCTTATAATATAACGTAATATGCAGGGTATCATTGAAAATACCTTATGATATAACGTAATATGCAGTTTATCATTGAAAATACCTAATAATATAACGTAATATGCAGTGTATCATTGAAAATACCATATAATATATCGTAATATGCAGTGTATCATTGAAAATACCTTATAATATAACGTAATATGGAGTGTATCATTGAATATACCTTATAATATAACGTAATATGCAGTGTATCATTGAAAATATCTTATAATATATCATAATATGCAGTTTATCATTGAAAACACCTTATAATATATAGTAGTTTACCATTGAAAATACCTTATAATATAACGTAATATGCAGTGTATCATTGAAAATACCTTATGATATAACGTAATATGCAGTGTATCATTGAAAATACCTTATAATATAACGTAATATGCAGTGTATCATTGAGAATACCTTATAATATAACGTAATATGCAGTGTATCATTGAAAATACCTTATAATATACGGTCATTTGTAGTGTATCAATGAAAATACCGTACAATATAAAGTAATATGCAGAGTATCATTGAAAATACCTTATAATATAACGTAATATGCAGTGTATCATTGAAAATACCTTATAATATAACGTAATATGCAGTGTATCATTGAAAATATCTTATAATATATAGTAGTTTACCATTGAATATACCTTATAATATAACGTAATATGCAGTGTATCATTGAAAATACCTTATAATATAACGTAATATGCAGTGTATCATTGAAAATACCTTATAATATAACGTAATATGCAGGGTATCATTGAAAATACCTTATGATATAACGTAATATGCAGTTTATCATTGAAAATACCTAATAATATAACGTAATATGCAGTGTATCATTGAAAATACCATATAATATATCGTAATATGCAGTGTATCATTGAAAATACCTTATAATATAACGTAATATGGAGTGTATCATTGAATATACCTTATAATATAACGTAATATGCAGTGTATCATTGAAAATATCTTATAATATATCATAATATGCAGTTTATCATTGAAAATACCTTATAATATATAGTAGTTTACCATTGAAAATACCTTATAATATAACGTAATATGCAGTGTATCATTGAAAATACCTTATAATATAACGTAATATGCAGTGTATCATTGAAAATACCTTATAATATACGGTCATTTGTAGTGTATCAATGAAAATACCGTACAATATAAAGTAATATGCAGAGTATCATTGAAAATACCTTATAATATAACGTAATATGCAGTGTATCATTGAAAATACCTTATAATATAACGTAATATGCAGTGTATCATTGAAAATACCTCATAATATATAGTAGTTTACCATTGAAAATACCTTATAATATAACGTAATATGCAGTGTATCATTGAAAATACCTTATAATATAACGTAATATGCAGTGTATCATTGAAAATACCTTATTATATATCGTAATTTGTAGTGTATCATTGAAAATACCTTATAATATACCATAATATGCAGTTTATCAATGAAAATACCTTATAATATAACGTAATATAAAGTGTATCATTGAAAACACCTTATAATATAACGTAATCTGCAGTGTATCATTGAAAACACCTTATAATATAACGTAATATGCAGTGTATCATTGAAAATACCTTATAATATACGGTCATTTGTAGTGTATCAATGAAAATACCGTACAATATAAAGTAATATGCAGAGTATCATTGAAAATACCTTATAATATAACGTAATATGCAGTGTATCATTGAAAATACCTTATAATATAACGTAATATGCAGTGTATCATTGAAAATATCTTATAATATATAGTAGTTTACCATTGAATATACCTTATAATATAACGTAATATGCAGTGTATCATTGAAAATACCTTATAATATAACGTAATATGCAGTGTATCATTGAAAATACCTTATAATATAACGTAATATGCAGTGTATCATTGAAAATACCTTATAATATATAGTAGTTTACCATTGAATATACCTTATAATATAACGTAATATGCAGTGTATCATTGAAAATACCTTATAATATAACGTAATATGCAGTGTATCATTGAAAATACCTTATAATATAACGTAATATGCAGGGTATCATTGAAAATACCTTATGATATAACGTAATATGCAGTTTATCATTGAAAATACCTAATAATATAACGTAATATGCAGTGTATCATTGAAAATACCTTATAATATAACGTAATATGCAGTGTATCATTGAAAATACCATATAATATATCGTAATATGCAGTGTATCATTGAAAATACCTTATAATATATGGTAATTTGTAGTGTATCATTGAAAATACCTTATAATATATCGTAATATGCAGTGTATCATTGAAAATACCTTATAATATAACGTAATATAAAGTGTATCATTGAAAACACCTTATAATATAACGTAATATGCAGGGTATCATTGAAAATACCTTATGATATAACGTAATATGCAGTTTATCATTGAAAATACCTAATAATATAACGTAATATGCAGTGTATCATTGAAAATACCTTATAATATAACGTAATATGCAGTGTATCATTGAAAACACCTTATAATATAACGTAATCTGCAGTGTATCATTGAAAATACCTTATAATATAACGTAATATGCAGTGTATCATTGAAAATACCTTATAATATATAGTAGTTTATCATTGAAAATACCTTATAATATAACGTAATATGCAGTGTATCATTGAAAATACCTTATTATATATCGTAATTTGTAGTGTATCATTGAAAATACCTTATAATATACCATAATATGCAGTTTATCATTGAAAATACCTTATAATATAACGTAATATGCAGTGTATCATTGAAAATACCATATAATATATCGTAATATGCAGTGTATCATTGAAAATACCTTATAATATATGGTAATTTGTAGTGTATCATTGAAAATACCTTATAATATATCGTAATATGCAGTGTATCATTGAAAATACCTTATAATATAACGTAATATAAAGTGTATCATTGAAAACACCTTATAATATAACGTAATCTGCAGTGTATCATTGAAAATACCTTATATTATAACGTAATATGGAGTGTATCATTGAAAATACCTTATAATATAACGTAATATGCAGTGTATCATTGAAAATACCTTACGATATAACGTAGTATGCAGTGTATCATTGAAAATACCTTATAATATATAGTAGTTTACCATTGAAAATACTTTATAATATATCGTAATATGCAGTGTATCATTGAAAATACCTTATAATATAACGTAATATAAAGTGTATCATTGAAAACACCTTATAACATAACGTAATCTGCAGTGTATCATTGAAAACACCTTATAATATAACGTAATATGCAGTGTATCAGTGAAAATACCTTACGATATAACGTAATCTGCAGTGTATCATTGAAAACACCTTATAATATAACGTAATATGCAGTGTATCATTGAAAATACCTTACGATATAACGTAATATGCAGTGTATCATTGAAAATACCTTATAATATATGGTAATTTGTAGTGTATCAATGAAAATACCTTACGATATAACGTAATATGCAGTGTATCATTGAAAATACCTTATAATATATGGTAATTTGTAGTGTATCAATGAAAATACCTTATAATATAACGTAATATGCAGTGTATCATTGAAAATACCTTATAATATATCGTAATTTGTAGTGTATCATTGCAAATACCTTATAATATATCGTAATATGCAGTGTATCATTGAAAATACCTTATAATATATGGTAATTTGTAGTGTATCAATGAAAATACCTTATAATATAACGTAATATGCAGTGTATCATTGAAAATACCTTATAATATATCGTAATTTGTAGTGTATCATTGAAAATACCTTATAATATATCGTAATATGCAGTGTATCATTGAAAATACCTTATAATATAACGTAATATAAAGTGTATCATTGAAAATACCATATAATATATAGTCATATGCAGTGTATCATTGAAAATACCTTATAATATAACGTAATATGCAGTGTATCATTGAAAATACCATATAATATATCGTAATATGCAGTGTATCATTCAAAATACCTTATAATATATGGTAGTTTATCATTGAAAATACCTTGTAATATAACGTAATATGCAGTGTATCATTGAAAATATCTTATAATATATCATAATATGCAGTTTATCATTGAAAATACCTTATAATATAACGTAATATGCTGTGTATCATTGAAAATACCTTATAATATAACGTAATATGCAGTGTATCATTGAAAATACCTTATAATATAACGTAATATGCAGGGTATCATTGAAAATACCTTATGATATAACGTAATATGCAGTGTATCATTGAAAATACCTTATAATATAACGTAATATGCAGTGTATCATTGAAAACACCTTATAATATATAGTAGTTTACCATTGAAAATACCTTATAATATAACGTAATATGCAGTGTATCATTGAAAATACCTTATGATATAACGTAATATGCAGTGTATCATTGAAAATACCTTATAATATAACGTAATATGCAGTGTATCATTGAAAATACCTTATAATATAACGTAATATCCAGTGTATCATTGAAAATACCTTATAATATACGGTCATTTGTAGTGTATCAATGAAAATTCCGTACAATATAAAGTAATATGCAGAGTATCATTGAAAATACCTTATAATATAACGTAATATGCAGTGTATCATTGAAAATACCTTATAATATAACGTAATATGCAGTGTATCATTGAAAATACCTTATAATATAACGTAATATGCAGTGTATCATTGAAAACACCTTATAATATATAGTAGTTTACCATTGAAAATACCTTATAATATAACGTAATATGCAGTGTATCATTGAAAACACCTTATAATATATAGTAGTTTACCATTGAAAATACCTTATAATATAACGTAATATGCAGTGTATCATTGAAAATACCTTATGATATAACGTAATATGCAGTGTATCATTGAAAATACCTTATAATATAACGTAATATGCAGTGTATCATTGAAAATACCTTATAATATAACGTAATATGCAGTGTATCATTGAAAATACCTTATAATATACGGTCATTTGTAGTGTATCAATGAAAATACCGTACAATATAAAGTAATATGCAGAGTATCATTGAAAATACCTTATGATATAACGTAATATGCAGTGTATCATTGAAAATACCTTATAATATAACGTAATATGCAGTGTATCATTGAAAACACCTTATAATATATAGTAGTTTACCATTGAAAATACCTTATAATATAACGTAATATGCAGTGTATCATTGAAAATACCTTATGATATAACGTAATATGCAGTGTATCATTGAAAATACCTTATAATATAACGTAATATGCAGTGTATCATTGAAAATACCTTATAATATAACGTAATATGCAGTGTATCATTGAAAATATCTTATAATATATAGTAGTTTACCATTGAAAATACCTTATAATATAACGTAATATGCAGTGTATCATTGAAAATACCTTATAATATAACGTAATATGCAGTGTATCATTGAAAATACCTTATAATATAACGTAATATGCAGGGTATCATTGAAAATACCTTATGATATAACGTAATATGCAGTTTATCATTGAAAATACCTAATAATATAACGTAATATGCAGTGTATCATTGAAAATACCATATAATATATCGTAATATGCAGTGTATCATTGAAAATACCTTATAATATAACGTAATATGGAGTGTATCATTGAATATACCTTATAATATAACGTAATATGCAGTGTATCATTGAAAATATCTTATAATATATCATAATATGCAGTTTATCATTGAAAATACCTTATAATATATAGTAGTTTACCATTGAAAATACCTTATAATATAACGTAATATGCAGTGTATCATTGAAAATACCTTATAATATAACGTAATATGCAGTGTATCATTGAAAATACCTTATAATATACGGTCATTTGTAGTGTATCAATGAAAATACCGTACAATATAAAGTAATATGCAGAGTATCATTGAAAATACCTTATAATATAACGTAATATGCAGTGTATCATTGAAAATACCTTATAATATAACGTAATATGCAGTGTATCATTGAAAATACCTCATAATATATAGTAGTTTACCATTGAATATACCTTATAATATAACGTAATATGCAGTGTATCATTGAAAATACCTTATAATATAACGTAATATGCAGTGTATCATTGAAAATACCTTATTATATATCGTAATTTGTAGTGTATCATTGAAAATACCTTATAATATACCATAATATGCAGTTTATCATTGAAAATACCTTATAATATAACGTAATATGCAGTGTATCATTGAAAATACCATATAATATATCGTAATATGCAGTGTATCATTGAAAATACCTTATAATATAACGTAATATGGAGTGTATCATTGAAAATACCTTATAATATAACGTAATATGCAGTGTATCATTGAAAATACCTTATAATATATAGTAGTTTACCATTGAATATACCTTATAATATAACGTAATATGCAGGGTATCATTGAAAATACCTTATGATATAACGTAATATGCAGTTTATCATTGAAAATACCTAATAATATAACGTAATATGCAGTGTATCATTGAAAATACCATATAATATATCGTAATATGCAGTGTATCATTGAAAATACCTTATGATATAACGTAATATGCAGTGTATCATTGAAAATACCTTATAATATAACGTAATATGCAGTGTATCATTGAAAATACCTTATAATATAACGTAATATGCAGTGTATCATTGAAAATATCTTATAATATATAGTAGTTTACCATTGAATATACCTTATAATATAACGTAATATGCAGTGTATCATTGAAAATACCTTATAATATAACGTAATATGCAGTGTATCATTGAAAATACCTTATAATATAACGTAATATGCAGGGTATCATTGAAAATACCTTATGATATAACGTAATATGCAGTTTATCATTGAAAATACCTAATAATATAACGTAATATGCAGTGTATCATTGAAAATACCATATAATATATCGTAATATGCAGTGTATCATTGAAAATACCTTATAATATAACGTAATATGGAGTGTATCATTGAATATACCTTATAATATAACGTAATATGCAGTGTATCATTGAAAATATCTTATAATATATCATAATATGCAGTTTATCATTGAAAATACCTTATAATATATAGTAGTTTACCATTGAAAATACCTTATAATATAACGTAATATGCAGTGTATCATTGAAAATACCTTATAATATAACGTAATATGCAGTGTATCATTGAAAATACCTTATAATATACGGTCATTTGTAGTGTATCAATGAAAATACCGTACAATATAAAGTAATATGCAGTGTATCATTGAAAATACCTTATAATATAACGTAATATGCAGTGTATCATTGAAAATACCTTATAATATAACGTAATATGCAGTGTATCATTGAAAATACCTCATAATATATAGTAGTTTACCATTGAATATACCTTATAATATAACGTAATATGCAGTGTATCATTGAAAATACCTTATAATATAACGTAATATGCAGTGTATCATTGAAAATACCTTATTATATATCGTAATTTGTAGTGTATCATTGAAAATACCTTATAATATACCATAATATGCAGTTTATCATTGAAAATACCTTATAATATAACGTAATATGCAGTGTATCATTGAAAATACCATATAATATATCGTAATATGCAGTGTATCATTGAAAATACCTTATAATATAACGTAATATGGAGTGTATCATTGAAAATACCTTATAATATAACGTAATATGCAGTGTATCATTGAAAATACCTTATAATATATAGTAGTTTACCATTGAATATACCTTATAATATAACGTAATATGCAGGGTATCATTGAAAATACCTTATGATATAACGTAATATGCAGTTTATCATTGAAAATACCTAATAATATAACGTAATATGCAGTGTATCATTGAAAATACCATATAATATATCGTAATATGCAGTGTATCATTGAAAATACCTTATAATATAACGTAATATGGAGTGTATCATTGAATATACCTTATAATATAACGTAATATGCAGTGTATCATTGAAAATATCTTATAATATATCATAATATGCAGTTTATCATTGAAAATACCTTATAATATATAGTAGTTTACCATTGAAAATACCTTATAATATAACGTAATATGCAGTGTATCATTGAAAATACCTTATAATATATCGTAATTTGTAGTGTATCATTGAAAATACCTTATAATATATCGTAATATGCAGTGTATCATTGAAAATACCTTATAATATAACGTAATATAAAGTGTATCATTGAAAACACCTTATAATATAACGTAATCTGCAGTGTATCATTGAAAATACCTTATAATATAACGTAATATGCAGTGTATCATTGAAAATACCTTATAATATATAGTAGTTTACCATTGAAAATACCTTATAATATAACGTAATATGCAGTGTATCATTGAAAATACCTTATTATATATCGTAATTTGTAGTGGATCATTGAAAATACCTTATAATATACCATAATATGCAGTTTATCATTGAAAATACCTTATAATATTACGTAATATGCAGTGTATCATTGAAAATACCATATAATATATCGTAATATGCAGTGTATCATTGAAAATACCTTATAATATAACGTAATATGGAGTGTATCATTGAAAATACCTTATAATATAACGTAATATGCAGTGTATCATTGAAAATACCTTATAATATATAGTAGTTTACCATTGAATATACCTTATAATATAACGTAATATGCAGTGTATCATTGAAAATACCTTATAATATAACGTAATATGCAGTGTATCATTGAAAATACCTTATTATATATCGTAATTTGTAGTGTATCATTGAAAATACCTTATAATATACCATAATATGCAGTTTATCATTGAAAATACCTTATAATATAACGTAATATGCAGTGTATCATTGAAAATACCATATAATATATCGTAATATGCAGTGTATCATTGAAAATACCTTATAATATAACGTAATATGAAGTGTATCATTGAATATACCTTATAATATAACGTAATATGCAGTGTATCATTGAAAATATCTTATAATATATCATAATATGCAGTTTATCATTGAAAATACCTTATAATATATAGTAGTTTACCATTGAAAATACCTTATAATATAACGTAATATGCAGTGTATCATTGAAAATACCTTATAATATAACGTAATATGCAGTGTATCATTGAAAATACCTTATAATATACGGTCATTTGTAGTGTATCAATGAAAATACCGTACAATATAAAGTAATATGCAGAGTATCATTGAAAATACCTTATAATATAACGTAATATGCAGTGTATCATTGAAAATACCTTATAATATAACGTAATATGCAGTGTATCATTGAAAATACCTCATAATATATAGTAGTTTACCATTGAAAATACCTTATAATATAACGTAATATGCAGTGTATCATTGAAAATACCTTATAATATAACGTAATATGCAGTGTATCATTGAAAATACCTTATTATATATCGTAATTTGTAGTGTATCATTGAAAATACCTTATAATATACCATAATATGCAGTTTATCATTGAAAATACCTTATAATATAACGTAATATGCAGTGTATCATTGAAAATACCATATAATATATCGTAATATGCAGTGTATCATTGAAAATACCTTATAATATAACGTAATATGGAGTGTATCATTGAAAATACCTTATAATATAACGTAATATGCAGTGTATCATTGAAAATACCTTATAATATATAGTAGTTTACCATTGAATATACCTTATAATATAACGTAATATGCAGGGTATCATTGAAAATACCTTATGATATAACGTAATATGCAGTTTATCATTGAAAATACCTAATAATATAACGTAATATGCAGTGTATCATTGAAAATACCATATAATATATCGTAATATGCAGTGTATCATTGAAAATACCTTATAATATAACGTAATATGCAGTGTATCATTGAATATACCTTATAATATAACGTAATATGCAGTGTATCATTGAAAATATCTTATAATATATCATAATATGCAGTTTATCATTGAAAATACCTTATAATATATAGTAGTTTACCATTGAAAATACCTTATAATATAACGTAATATGCAGTGTATCATTGAAAATACCTTATAATATATCGTAATTTGTAGTGTATCATTGAAAATACCTTATAATATATCGTAATATGCAGTGTATCATTGAAAATACCTTATAATATAACGTAATATAAAGTGTATCATTGAAAACACCTTATAATATAACGTAATCTGCAGTGTATCATTGAAAATACCTTATAATATAACGTAATATGCAGTGTATCATTGAAAATACCTTATAATATATAGTAGTTTACCATTGAAAATACCTTATAATATAACGTAATATGCAGTGTATCATTGAAAATACCTTATTATATATCGTAATTTGTAGTGTATCATTGAAAATACCTTATTATATATCGTAATTTGTAGTGTATCATTGAAAATACCTTATAATATACCATAATATGCAGTTTATCATTGAAAATACCTTATAATATAACGTAATATGCAGTGTATCATTGAAAATACCATATAATATATCGTAATATGCAGTGTATCATTGAAAATACCTTATAATATAACGTAATATGGAGTGTATCATTGAAAATACCTTATAATATAACGTAATATGCAGTGTATCATTGAAAATACCTTATAATATATAGTAGTTTACCATTGAATATACCTTATAATATAACGTAATATGCAGGGTATCATTGAAAATACCTTATGATATAACGTAATATGCAGTTTATCATTGAAAATACCTAATAATATAACGTAATATGCAGTGTATCATTGAAAATACCATATAATATATCGTAATATGCAGTGTATCATTGAAAATACCTTATAATATAACGTAATATGGAGTGTATCATTGAATATACCTTATAATATAACGTAATATGCAGTGTATCATTGAAAATACCTTATAATATATCGTAATTTGTAGTGTATCATTGAAAATACCTTATAATATATCGTAATATGCAGTGTATCATTGAAAATACCTTATAATATAACGTAATATAAAGTGTATCATTGAAAACACCTTATAATATAACGTAATCTGCAGTGTATCATTGAAAATACCTTATAATATAACGTAATATGCAGTGTATCATTGAAAATACCTTATAATATATAGTAGTTTACCATTGAAAATACCTTATAATATAACGTAATATGCAGTGTATCATTGAAAATACCTTATTATATATCGTAATTTGTAGTGTATCATTGAAAATACCTTATAATATACCATAATATGCAGTTTATCATTGAAAATACCTTATAATATTACGTAATATGCAGTGTATCATTGAAAATACCATATAATATATCGTAATATGCAGTGTATCATTGAAAATACCTTATAATATAACGTAATATGGAGTGTATCATTGAAAATACCTTATAATATAACGTAATATGCAGTGTATCATTGAAAATACCTTATAATATATAGTAGTTTACCATTGAATATACCTTATAATATAACGTAATATGGAGTGTATCATTGAAAATACCTTATAATATAACGTAATATGCAGTGTATCATTGAAAATACCTTATAATATAACGTAATATGCAGGGTATCATTGAAAATACCTTATGATATAACGTAATATGCAGTTTATCATTGAAAATACCTAATAATATAACGTAATATGCAGTGTATCATTGAAAATATCTTATAATATATCATAATATGCAGTTTATCATTGAAAATACCTTATAATATATAGTAGTTTACCATTGAAAATACCTTATGATATAACGTAATATGCAGTGTATCATTGAAAATACCTTATAATATATCGTAATTTGTAGTGTATCATTGAAAATACCTTATAATATATCGTAATATGCAGTGTATCATTGAAAATACCTTATAATATAACGTAATATGCAGTGTATCATTGAAAATACCTTATAATATAACGTAATATGCAGTGTATCATTGAAAATATCTTATAATATATCATAATATGCAGTTTATCATTGAAAATACCTTATAATATATAGTAGTTTACCATTGAAAATACCTTATAATATAACGTAATATGCAGTGTATCATTGAAAATACCTTATAATATATGGTAATTTGTAGTGTATCAATGAAAATACCTTATAATATAACGTAATATGCAGTGTATCATTGAAAATACCTTATAATATATGGTAATTTGTAGTGTATCAATGAAAATACCTTATAATATAACGTAATATGCAGTGTATCATTGAAAATACCTTATAATATATCGTAATTTGTAGTGTATCATTGAAAATACCTTATAATATATCGTAATATGCAGTGTATCATTGAAAATACCTTATAATATAACGTAATATGCAGTGTATCATTGAAAATACCTTATAATATAACGTAATATGCAGGGTATCATTGAAAATACCTTATGATATAACGTAATATGCAGTGTATCATTGAAAATACCTTATAATATAACGTAATATGCAGTGTATCATTGAAAACACCTTATAATATATAGTAGTTTACCATTGAAAATACCTTATAATATAACGTAATATGCAGTGTATCATTGAAAATACCTTATGATATAACGTAATATGCAGTGTATCATTGAAAATACCTTATAATATAACGTAATATGCAGTGTATCATTGAAAATACCTTATAATATAACGTAATATGCAGTGTATCATTGAAAATATCTTATAATATATCATAATATGCAGTTTATCATTGAAAATACCTTATAATATATAGTAGTTTACCATTGAAAATACCTTATAATATAACGTAATATGCAGTGTATCATTGAAAATACCTTATAATATATCGTAATTTGTAGTGTATCATTGAAAATACCTTATAATATATCGTAATATGCAGTGTATCATTGAAAATACCTTATAATATAACGTAATATGCAGGGTATCATTGAAAATACCTTATGATATAACGTAATATGCAGTGTATCATTGAAAATACCTTATAATATAACGTAATATGCAGGGTATCATTGAAAATACCTTATGATATAACGTAATATGCAGTGTATCATTGAAAATACCTTATAATATAACGTAATATGCAGTGTATCATTGAAAACACCTTATAATATATAGTAGTTTACCATTGAAAATACCTTATAATATAACGTAATATGCAGTGTATCATTGAAAATACCTTATTATATATCGTAATTTGTAGTGTATCATTGAAAATACCTTATAATATACCATAATATGCAGTTTATCATTGAAAATACCTTATAATATTACGTAATATGCAGTGTATCATTGAAAATACCATATAATATATCGTAATATGCAGTGTATCATTGAAAATACCTTATAATATAACGTAATATGGAGTGTATCATTGAAAATACCTTATAATATAACGTAATATGCAGTGTATCATTGAAAATACCTTATAATATATAGTAGTTTACCATTGAATATACCTTATAATATAACGTAATATGCAGTGTATCATTGAAAATACCTTATAATATAACGTAATATGCAGTGTATCATTGAAAATACCTTATAATATAACGTAATATGCAGGGTATCATTGAAAATACCTTATGATATAACGTAATATGCAGTTTATCATTGAAAATACCTAATAATATAACGTAATATGCAGTGTATCATTGAAAATATCTTATAATATATCATAATATGCAGTTTATCATTGAAAATACCTTATAATATATAGTAGTTTACCATTGAAAATACCTTATAATATAACGTAATATGCAGTGTATCATTGAAAATACCTTATAATATATGGTAATTTGTAGTGTATCAATGAAAATACCTTATAATATAACGTAATATGCAGTGTATCATTGAAAATACCTTATAATATATGGTAATTTGTAGTGTATCAATGAAAATACCTTATAATATAACGTAATATGCAGTGTATCATTGAAAATACCTTATAATATATCGTAATTTGTAGTGTATCATTGAAAATACCTTATAATATATCGTAATATGCAGTGTATCATTGAAAATACCTTATAATATAACGTAATATGCAGTGTATCATTGAAAATACCTTATAATATAACGTAATATGCAGGGTATCATTGAAAATACCTTATGATATAACGTAATATGCAGTGTATCATTGAAAATACCTTATAATATAACGTAATATGCAGTGTATCATTGAAAACACCTTATAATATATAGTAGTTTACCATTGAAAATACCTTATAATATAACGTAATATGCAGTGTATCATTGAAAATACCTTATGATATAACGTAATATGCAGTGTATCATTGAAAATACCTTATAATATAACGTAATATGCAGTGTATCATTGAAAATACCTTATAATATAACGTAATATGCAGTGTATCATTGAAAATATCTTATAATATATCATAATATGCAGTTTATCATTGAAAATACCTTATAATATATAGTAGTTTACCATTGAAAATACCTTATAATATAACGTAATATGCAGTGTATCATTGAAAATACCTTATAATATATCGTAATTTGTAGTGTATCATTGAAAATACCTTATAATATATCGTAATATGCAGTGTATCATTGAAAATACCTTATAATATAACGTAATATGCAGGGTATCATTGAAAATACCTTATGATATAACGTAATATGCAGTGTATCATTGAAAATACCTTATAATATAACGTAATATGCAGTGTATCATTGAAAATACCTTATAATATAACGTAATATGCAGTGTATCATTGAAAATATCTTATAATATATCATAATATGCAGTTTATCATTGAAAATACCTTATAATATATAGTAGTTTACCATTGAAAATACCTTATAATATAACGTAATATGCAGTGTATCATTGAAAATACCTTATAATATATCGTAATTTGTAGTGTATCATTGAAAATACCTTATAATATATCGTAATATGCAGTGTATCATTGAAAATACCTTATAATATAACGTAATATGCAGGGTATCATTGAAAATACCTTATGATATAACGTAATATGCAGTGTATCATTGAAAATACCTTATAATATAACGTAATATGCAGTGTATCATTGAAAACACCTTATAATATATAGTAGTTTACCATTGAAAATACCTTATAATATAACGTAATATGCAGTGTATCATTGAAAATACCTTATGATATAACGTAATATGCAGTGTATCATTGAAAATACCTTACAATATAACGTAATATGCAGTGTATCATTGAAAATACCTTATAATATAACGTAATATGCAGTGTATCATTGAAAATACCTTATAATATATAGTAGTTTACCATTGAATA
This sequence comes from Lasioglossum lativentre, assembly GCA_916610255.1. Taxonomy (NCBI): domain Eukaryota; kingdom Metazoa; phylum Arthropoda; class Insecta; order Hymenoptera; family Halictidae; genus Lasioglossum; species Lasioglossum lativentre. Next base: position 28,408 of record CAKAJI010000394.1, read on the forward strand.
TACCTTATAATATAACGTAATATGCAGTGTATCATTGAAAATACCTTATAATATAACGTAATATGCAGTGTATCATTGAAAATACCTTATAATATAACGTAATATGCAGGGTATCATTGAAAATACCTTATGATATAACGTAATATGCAGTTTATCATTGAAAATACCTAATAATATAACGTAATATGCAGTGTATCATTGAAAATACCATATAATATATCGTAATATGCAGTGTATCATTGAAAATACCTTATAATATAACGTAATATGGAGTGTATCATTGAATATACCTTATAATATAACGTAATATGCAGTGTATCATTGAAAATATCTTATAATATATCATAATATGCAGTTTATCATTGAAAATACCTTATAATATATAGTAGTTTACCATTGAAAATACCTTATAATATAACGTAATATGCAGTGTATCATTGAAAATACCTTATAATATAACGTAATTTGTAGTGTATCATTGAAAATACCTTATAATATATCGTAATATGCAGTGTATCATTGAAAATACCTTATAATATAACGTAATATAAAGTGTATCATTGAAAACACCTTATAATATAACGTAATCTGCAGTGTATCATTGAAAATACCTAATAATATAACGTAATATGCAGTTTATCATTGAAAATACCTTATAATATATAGTAGTTTACAATTGAAAATACCTTATAATATAACGTAATATGCAGTGTATCATTGAAAATACCTTATAATATATCGTAATTTGTAGTGTATCATTGAAAATACCTTATAATATATCGTAATATGCAGTGTATCATTGAAAATACCTTATAATATAACGTAATATGCAGGGTATCATTGAAAATACCTTATGATATAACGTAATATGCAGTGTATCATTGAAAATACCTTATAATATAACGTAATATGCAGTGTATCATTGAAAACACCTTATAATATATAGTAGTTTACCATTGAAAATACCTTATAATATAACGTAATATGCAGTGTATCATTGAAAATACCTTATGATATAACGTAATATGCAGTGTATCATTGAAAATACCTTACAATATAACGTAATATGCAGTGTATCATTGAAAATACCTTATAATATAACGTAATATGCAGTGTATCATTGAAAATACCTTATAATATATAGTAGTTTACCATTGAATATACCTTATAATATAACGTAATATGCAGTGTATCATTGAAAATACCTTATAATATAACGTAATATGCAGTGTATCATTGAAAATACCTTATAATATAACGTAATATGCAGGGTATCATTGAAAATACCTTATGATATAACGTAATATGCAGTTTATCATTGAAAATACCTAATCATATAACGTAATATGCAGTGTATCATTGAAAATACCATATAATATATCGTAATATGCAGTGTATCATTGAAAATACCTTATAATATAACGTAATATGGAGTGTATCATTGAATATACCTTATAATATAACGTAATATGCAGTGTATCATTGAAAATATCTTATAATATATCATAATATGCAGTTTATCATTGAAAATACCTTATAATATATAGTAGTTTACCATTGAAAATACCTTATAATATAACGTAATATGCTGTGTATCATTGAAAATACCTTATAATATAACGTAATATGCAGTGTATCATTGAAAATACCTTATAATATAACGTAATATGCAGTGTATCATTGAAAATACCTTATAATATAACGTAATATGCAGGGTATCATTGAAAATACCTTATGATATAACGTAATATGCAGTTTATCATTGAAAATACCTAATAATATAACGTAATATGCAGTGTATCATTGAAAATACCATATAATATATCGTAATATGCAGTGTATCATTGAAAATACCTTATAATATAACGTAATATGGAGTGTATCATTGAATATACCTTATAATATAACGTAATATGCAGTGTATCATTGAAAATATCTTATAATATATCATAATATGCAGTTTATCATTGAAAATACCTTATAATATATAGTAGTTTACCATTGAAAATACCTTATAATATAACGTAATATGCAGTGTATCATTGAAAATACCTTATAATATAACGTAATTTGTAGTGTATCATTGAAAATACCTTATAATATATCGTAATATGCAGTGTATCATTGAAAATACCTTATAATATAACGTAATATAAAGTGTATCATTGAAAACACCTTATAATATAACGTAATCTGCAGTGTATCATTGAAAATACCTAATAATATAACGTAATATGCAGTGTATCATTGAAAATACCTTATAATATATAGTAGTTTACCATTGAAAATACCTTATAATATAACGTAATATGGAGTGTATCATTGAAAATACCTTATAATATATCGTAATTTGTAGTGTATCATTGAAAATACCTTATAATATATCGTAATATGCAGTGTATCATTGAAAATACCTTATAATATAACGTAATATAAAGTGTATCATTGAAAATACCATATAATATATAGTCATATGCAGTGTATCATTGAAAATACCTTATAATATAACGTAATATGCAGTGTATCATTGAAATACCATATAATATATCGTAATATGCAGTGTATCATTGAAAATACCTTATAATATATCGTAATATGCAGAGTATCATTGAAAACACCTCATAATATAACGTAATATGCAGTGTATCATTGAAAATACCTTATAATATAACGTAATATGGAGTGTATCATTGAATATACCTTATAATATAACGTAATATGCAGTGTATCATTGAAAATATCTTATAATATATCATAATATGCAGTGTATCATTGAAAATACCTTATAATATATAGTAGTTTACCATTGAAAATACCTTATAATATAACGTAATATGCAGTGTATCATTGAAAATACCTTATAATATATCGTAATTTGTAGTGTATCATTGAAAATACCTTATAATATATCGTAATATGCAGTGTATCATTGAAAATACCTTATAATATAACGTAATATAAAGTGTATCATTGAAAACACCTTATAATATAACGTAATCTGCAGTGTATCATTGAAAATACCTTATAATATAACGTAATATGCAGTGTATCATTGAAAATACCTTATAATATATAGTAGTTTACAATTGAAAATACCTTATAATATAACGTAATATGCAGTGTATCATTGAAAATACCTTATAATATATGGTAATTTGTAGTGTATCATTGAAAATACCTTATAATATATCGTAATATGCAGTGTATCATTGAAAATACCTTATAATATAACGTAATATAAAGTGTATCATTGAAAACACCTTATAATATAACGTAATCTGCAGTGTATCATTGAAAACACCTTATAATATAACGTAATATGCAGTGTATCAGTGAAAATACCTTACGATATAACGTAATCTGCAGTGTATCATTGAAAACACCTTATAATATAACGTAATATGCAGTGTATCATTGAAAATTCCTTACAATATATCGTAATATGCAGTGTAACATTGAAAATACCTTATAATATAACGTAATATGCAGTGTATCATTGAAAATACCTTATAATATAACGTAATATAAAGTGTATCATTGAAAACACCTTATAATATAACGTAATCTGCAGTGTATCATTGAAAATACCTAATAATATAACGTAATATGCAGTTTATCATTGAAAATACCTTATAATATATCGTAATTTGTAGTGTATCATTGAAAATACCTTATAATATATCGTAATATGCAGTGTATCATTGAAAATACCTTATAATATAACGTAATATGCAGTGTATCATTGAAAATACCTTATAATATAACGTAATATGCAGGGTATCATTGAAAATACCTTATGATATAACGTAATATGCAGTGTATCATTGAAAATACCTTATAATATAACGTAATATGCAGTGTATCATTGAAAACACCTTATAATATATAGTAGTTTACCATTGAAAATACCTTATAATATAACGTAATATGCAGTGTATCATTGAAAATACCTTATGATATAACGTAATATAAAGTGTATCATTGAAAACACCTTATAATATAACGTAATCTGCAGTGTATCATTGAAAATACCTTATAATATAACGTAATATGGAGTGTATCATTGAATATACCTTATAATATAACGTAACATGCAGTGTATCAGTGAAAATACCTTACGATATAACGTAATCTGCAGTGTATCATTGAAAACACCTTATAATATATAGTAGTTTACCATTGAAAATACTTTATAATATATCGTAATATGCAGTGTATCATTGAAAATACCTTATAATATAACGTAATATGCAGTGTATCATTGAAAACACCTTATAATATAACGTAATCTGCAGTGTATCATTGAAAACACCTTGTAATATAACGTAATATGCAGTGTATCAGTGAAAATACCTTACGATATAACGTAATCTGCAGTGTATCATTGAAAACACCTTATAATATAACATAATATGCAGTGTATCATTGAAAATACCTTACGATATAACGTAATATGCAGTGTATCATTGAAAATACCTTATAATATATGGTAATTTGTAGTGTATCAATGAAAATACCTTATAATATAACGTAATATGCAGTGTATCATTGAAAATACCTTATAATATATAGTAGTTTACCATTGAAAATACCTTATAATATAACGTAATATGCAGTGTATCATTGAAAATACCTTATTATATATCGTAATTTGTAGTGTATCATTGAAAATACCTTATAATATACCATAATATGCAGTTTATCATTGAAAATACCTTATAATATAACGTAATATGCAGTGTATCATTGAAAATACCATATAATATATCGTAATATGCAGTGTATCATTGAAAATACCTTATAATATAACGTAATATGGAGTGTATCATTGAATATACCTTATAATATAACGTAATATGCAGTGTATCATTGAAAATATCTTATAATATATCATAATATGCAGTGTATCATTGAAAATACCTTATAATATATAGTAGTTTACCATTGAAAATACCTTATAATATAACGTAATATGCAGTGTATCATTGAAAATACCTTATAATATATCGTAATTTGTAGTGTATCATTGAAAATACCTTATAATATATCGTAATATGCAGTGTATCATTGAAAATACCTTATAATATAACGTAATATAAAGTGTATCATTGAAAACACCTTATAATATAACGTAATCTGCAGTGTATCATTGAAAATACCTTATAATATAACGTAATATGCAGTGTATCATTGAAAATACCTTATAATATATAGTAGTTTACCATTGAAAATACCTTATAATATAACGTAATATGCAGTGTATCATTGAAAATACCTTATTATATATCGTAATTTGTAGTGTATCATTGAAAATACCTTATAATATACCATAATATGCAGTTTATCATTGAAAATACCTTATAATATAACGTAATATGCAGTGTATCATTGAAAATACCATATAATATATCGTAATATGCAGTGTATCATTGAAAATACCTTATAATATATGGTAATTTGTAGTGTATCATTGAAAATACCTTATAATATATCGTAATATGCAGTGTATCATTGAAAATACCTTATAATATAACGTAATATAAAGTGTATCATTGAAAACACCTTATAATATAACGTAATCTGCAGTGTATCATTGAAAACACCTTATAATATAACGTAATATGCAGTGTATCAGTGAAAATACCTTACGATATAACGTAATCTGCAGTGTATCATTGAAAACACCTTATAATATAACGTAATATGCAGTGTATCATTGAAAATACCTTACGATATAACGTAATATGCAGTGTATCATTGAAAATACCTTATAATATATGGTAATTTGTAGTGTATCAATGAAAATACCTTATAATATAACGTAATATGCAGTGTATCATTGAAAATACCTTATAATATATGGTAATTTGTAGTGTATCAATGAAAATACCTTATAATATAACGTAATATGCAGTGTATCATTGAAAATACCTTATAATATATCGTAATTTGTAGTGTATCATTGAAAATACCTTATAATATATCGTAATATGCAGTGTATCATTGAAAATACCTTATAATATAACGTAATATGCAGTGTATCATTGAAAATACCTTATAATATAACGTAATATGCAGGGTATCATTGAAAATACCTTATGATATAACGTAATATGCAGTGTATCATTGAAAATACCTTATAATATAACGTAATATGCAGTGTATCATTGAAAACACCTTATAATATATGGTAATTTGTAGTGTATCATTGAAAACACCTTATAATATAACGTAATCTGCAGTGTATCATTGAAAATACCTTATAATATAACGTAATATGCAGTGTATCATTGAAAATACCTTATAATATATAGTAGTTTACCATTGAAAATACCTTATAATATAACGTAATATGCAGTGTATCATTGAAAATACCTTATTATATATCGTAATTTGTAGTGTATCATTGAAAATACCTTATAATATACCATAATATGCAGTTTATCATTGAAAATACCTTATAATATAACGTAATATGCAGTGTATCATTGAAAATACCATATAATATATGGTAATTTGTAGTGTATCATTGAAAATACCTTATAATATATCGTAATATGCAGTGTATCATTGAAAATACCTTATAATATAACGTAATATAAAGTGTATCATTGAAAACACCTTATAATATAACGTAATCTGCAGTGTATCATTGAAAATACCTTATAATATAACGTAATATGGAGTGTATCATTGAATATACCTTATAATATAACGTAACATGCAGTGTATCAGTGAAAATACCTTACGATATAACGTAATCTGCAGTGTATCATTGAAAACACCTTATAATATATAGTAGTTTACCATTGAAAATACTTTATAATATATCGTAATATGCAGTGTATCATTGAAAATACCTTATAATATAACGTAATATGCAGTGTATCATTGAAAATACCTTATAATATATAGTAGTTTACCATTGAAAATACCTTATAATATAACGTAATATGCAGTGTATCATTGAAAATACCTTATTATATATCGTAATTTGTAGTGTATCATTGAAAATACCTTATAATATACCATAATATGCAGTTTATCATTGAAAATACCTTATAATATAACGTAATATGCAGTGTATCATTGAAAATACCATATAATATATCGTAATATGCAGTGTATCATTGAAAATACCTTATAATATATGGTAATTTGTAGTGTATCATTGAAAATACCTTATAATATATCGTAATATGCAGTGTATCATTGAAAATACCTTATGATATAACGTAATATGCAGTGTATCATTGAAAATACCTTATAATATAACGTAATATGCAGTGTATCATTGAAAATACCTTATAATATATGGTAATTTGTAGTGTATCAATGAAAATACCTTATAATATAACGTAATATGCAGTGTATCATTGAAAATACCTTATAATATATCGTAATTTGTAGTGTATCATTGAAAATACCTTATAATATATCGTAATATGCAGTGTATCATTGAAAATACCTTATAATATAACGTAATATGCAGTGTATCATTGAAAATACCTTATAATATAACGTAATATGCAGGGTATCATTGAAAATACCTTATGATATAACGTAATATGCAGTGTATCATTGAAAATACCTTATAATATAACGTAATATGCAGTGTATCATTGAAAACACCTTATAATATATAGTAGTTTACCATTGAAAATACCTTATAATATAACGTAATATGCAGTGTATCATTGAAAATACCTTATAATATAACGTAATATGCAGTGTATCATTGAAAATACCTTATAATATATAGTAGTTTACCATTGAAAATACCTTATAATATAACGTAATATGCAGTGTATCATTGAAAATACCTTATAATATAACGTAATATGGAGTGTATCATTGAATATACCTTATAATATAACGTAACATGCAGTGTATCAGTGAAAATACCTTACGATATAACGTAATCTGCAGTGTATCATTGAAAACACCTTATAATATATAGTAGTTTACCATTGAAAATACTTTATAATATATCGTAATATGCAGTGTATCATTGAAAATACCTTATAATATAACGTAATATAAAGTGTATCATTGAAAACACCTTATAATATAACGTAATCTGCAGTGTATCATTGAAAACACCTTGTAATATAACGTAATATGCAGTGTATCAGTGAAAATACCTTACGATATAACGTAATCTGCAGTGTATCATTGAAAACACCTTATAATATAACATAATATGCAGTGTATCATTGAAAATACCTTACGATATAACGTAATATGCAGTGTATCATTGAAAATACCTTATAATATATGGTAATTTGTAGTGTATCAATGAAAATACCTTATAATATAACGTAATATGCAGTGTATCATTGAAAATACCTTATAATATATAGTAGTTTACCATTGAAAATACCTTATAATATAACGTAATATGCAGTGTATCATTGAAAATACCTTATTATATATCGTAATTTGTAGTGTATCATTGAAAATACCTTATAATATACCATAATATGCAGTTTATCATTGAAAATACCTTATAATATAACGTAATATGCAGTGTATCATTGAAAATACCATATAATATATCGTAATATGCAGTGTATCATTGAAAATACCTTATAATATATGGTAATTTGTAGTGTATCATTGAAAATACCTTATAATATATCGTAATATGCAGTGTATCATTGAAAATACCTTATAATATAACGTAATATAAAGTGTATCATTGAAAACACCTTATAATATAACGTAATCTGCAGTGTATCATTGAAAACACCTTATAATATATAGTAGTTTACCATTGAAAATACCTTATAATATAACGTAATATGCAGTGTATCATTGAAAATACCTTATTATATATCGTAATTTGTAGTGTATCATTGAAAATACCTTATAATATACCATAATATGCAGTTTATCATTGAAAATACCTTATAATATAACGTAATATGCAGTGTATCATTGAAAATACCATATAATATATCGTAATATGCAGTGTATCATTGAAAATACCTTATAATATAACGTAATATGGAGTGTATCATTGAATATACCTTATAATATAACGTAATATGCAGTGTATCATTGAAAATATCTTATAATATATCATAATATGCAGTGTATCATTGAAAATACCTTATAATATATAGTAGTTTACCATTGAAAATACCTTATAATATAACGTAATATGCAGTGTATCATTGAAAATACCTTATAATATATCGTAATTTGTAGTGTATCATTGAAAATACCTTATAATATATCGTAATATGCAGTGTATCATTGAAAATACCTTATAATATAACGTAATATAAAGTGTATCATTGAAAACACCTTATAATATAACGTAATCTGCAGTGTATCATTGAAAATACCTTATAATATATCGTAATATGCAGTGTATCATTGAAAATACCTTATAATATATAGTAGTTTACCATTGAAAATACCTTATAATATAACGTAATATGCAGTGTATCATTGAAAATACCTTATTATATATCGTAATTTGTAGTGTATCATTGAAAATACCTTATAATATACCATAATATGCAGTTTATCATTGAAAATACCTTATAATATAACGTAATATGCAGTGTATCATTGAAAATACCATATAATATATCGTAATATGCAGTGTATCATTGAAAATACCTTATAATATATGGTAATTTGTAGTGTATCATTGAAAATACCTTATAATATATCGTAATATGCAGTGTATCATTGAAAATACCTTATAATATAACGTAATATAAAGTGTATCATTGAAAACACCTTATAATATAACGTAATCTGCAGTGTATCATTGAAAACACCTTATAATATAACGTAATATGCAGTGTATCAGTGAAAATACCTTACGATATAACGTAATCTGCAGTGTATCTTTGAAAACACCTTATAATATAACATAATATGCAGTGTATCATTGAAAATACCTTACGATATAACGTAATATGCAGTGTATCATTGAAAATACCTTATAATATATGGTAATTTGTAGTGTATCAATGAAAATACCTTATAATATAACGTAATATGCAGTGTATCATTGAAAATACCTTATAATATATAGTAGCTTACCATTGAAAATACCTTATAATATAACGTAATATGCAGTGTATCATTGAAAATACCTTATAATATATAGTAGTTTACCATTGAAAATACCTTATAATATAACGTAATATGCAGTGTATCATTGAAAATACCTTATTATATATCGTAATTTGTAGTGTATCATTGAAAATACCTTATAATATACCATAATATGCAGTTTATCATTGAAAATACCTTATAATATAACGTAATATGCAGTGTATCATTGAAAATACCATATAATATATCGTAATATGCAGTGTATCATTGAAAATACCTTATAATATATGGTAATTTGTAGTGTATCATTGAAAATACCTTATAATATATCGTAATATGCAGTGTATCATTGAAAATACCTTATGATATAACGTAATATGCAGTGTATCATTGAAAATACCTTATAATATAACGTAATATGCAGTGTATCATTGAAAATACCTTATAATATATGGTAATTTGTAGTGTATCAATGAAAATACCTTATAATATAACGTAATATGCAGTGTATCATTGAAAATACCTTATAATATATCGTAATTTGTAGTGTATCATTGAAAATACCTTATAATATATCGTAATATGCAGTGTATCATTGAAAATACCTTATAATATAACGTAATATGCAGTGTATCATTGAAAATACCTTATAATATAACGTAATATGCAGGGTATCATTGAAAATACCTTATGATATAACGTAATATGCAGTGTATCATTGAAAATACCTTATAATATAACGTAATATGCAGTGTATCATTGAAAACACCTTATAATATATAGTAGTTTACCATTGAAAATACCTTATAATATAACGTAATATGCAGTGTATCATTGAAAATACCTTATAATATAACGTAATATGCAGTGTATCATTGAAAATACCTTATAATATATAGTAGTTTACCATTGAAAATACCTTATAATATAACGTAATATGCAGTGTATCATTGAAAATACCTTATAATATATCGTAATTTGTAGTGTATCATTGAAAATACCTTATAATATATCGTAATATGCAGTGTATCATTGAAAATACCTTATAATATAACGTAATATAAAGTGTATCATTGAAAACACCTTATAATATAACGTAATCTGCAGTGTATCATTGAAAATACCTTATAATATAACGTAATATGCAGTGTATCATTGAAAATACCTTATAATATATAGTAGTTTACCATTGAAAATACCTTATAATATACGGTCATTTGTAGTGTATCAATGAAAATACCGTACAATATAAAGTAATATGCAGAGTATCATTGAAAATACCTTATAATATAACGTAATATGCAGTGTATCATTGAAAATACCTTATAATATAACGTAATATGCAGTGTATCATTGAAAATACCTTATAATATATCGTAATTTGTAGTGTATCATTGAAAATACCTTATAATATATCGTAATATGCAGTGTATCATTGAAAATACCTTATAATATAACGTAATATAAAGTGTATCATTGAAAACACCTTATAATATAACGTAATCTGCAGTGTATCATTGAAAATACCTTATAATATAACGTAATATGCAGTGTATCATTGAAAATACCTTATAATATATAGTAGTTTACCATTGAAAATACCTTATAATATAACGTAATATGCAGTGTATCATTGAAAAGACCTTATTATATATCGTAATTTGTAGTGTATCATTGAAAATACCTTATAATATACCATAATATGCAGTTTATCATTGAAAATACCTTATAATATATAGTAGTTTACCATTGAAAATACCTTATAATATAACGTAATATGCAGTGTATCATTGAAAATACCTTATTATATATCGTAATTTGTAGTGTATCATTGAAAATACCTTATAATATACCATAATATGCAGTTTATCATTGAAAATACCTTATAATATAACGTAATATGCAGTGTATCATTGAAAATACCATATAATATATCGTAATATGCAGTGTATCATTGAAAATACCTTATAATATATGGTAATTTGTAGTGTATCATTGAAAATACCTTATAATATATCGTAATATGCAGTGTATCATTGAAAATACCTTATGATATAACGTAATATGCAGTGTATCATTGAAAATACCTTATAATATAACGTAATATGCAGTGTATCATTGAAAATACCTTATAATATATGGTAATTTGTAGTGTATCAATGAAAATACCTTATAATATAACGTAATATGCAGTGTATCATTGAAAATACCTTATAATATATCGTAATTTGTAGTGTATCATTGAAAATACCTTATAATATATCGTAATATGCAGTGTATCATTGAAAATACCTTATAATATAACGTAATATGCAGTGTATCATTGAAAATACCTTATAATATAACGTAATATGCAGGGTATCATTGAAAATACCTTATGATATAACGTAATATGCAGTGTATCATTGAAAATACCTTATAATATAACGTAATATGCAGTGTATCATTGAAAACACCTTATAATATATAGTAGTTTACCATTGAAAATACCTTATAATATAACGTAATATGCAGTGTATCATTGAAAATACCTTATAATATAACGTAATATGCAGTGTATCATTGAAAATACCTTATAATATATAGTAGTTTACCATTGAAAATACCTTATAATATAACGTAATATGCAGTGTATCATTGAAAATACCTTATAATATAACGTAATATGCAGTGTATCATTGAAAATACCTTATAATATACGGTCATTTGTAGTGTATCAATGAAAATACCGTACAATATAAAGTAATATGCAGAGTATCATTGAAAATACCTTATAATATAACGTAATATGCAGTGTATCATTGAAAATACCTTATAATATAACGTAATATGCAGTGTATCATTGAAAATACCTTATAATATATCGTAATTTGTAGTGTATCATTGAAAATACCTTATAATATATCGTAATATGCAGTGTATCATTGAAAATACCTTATAATATAACGTAATATAAAGTGTATCATTGAAAACACCTTATAATATAACGTAATCTGCAGTGTATCATTGAAAATACCTTATAATATAACGTAATATGCAGTGTATCATTGAAAATACCTTATAATATATAGTAGTTTACCATTGAAAATACCTTATAATATAACGTAATATGCAGTGTATCATTGAAAAGACCTTATTATATATCGTAATTTGTAGTGTATCATTGAAAATACCTTATAATATACCATAATATGCAGTTTATCATTGAAAATACCTTATAATATAACGTAATATGCAGTGTATCATTGAAAATACCATATAATATATCGTAATATGCAGTGTATCATTGAAAATACCTTATAATATAACGTAATATGGAGTGTATCATTGAAAATACCTTATAATATAACGTAATATGCAGTGTATCATTGAAAATACCTTATAATATATAGTAGTTTACCATTGAAATTACCTTATAATATAACGTAATATGCAGTGTATCATTGAAAATACCTTATGATATAACGTAATATAAAGTGTATCATTGAAAACACCTTATAATATAACGTAATCTGCAGTGTATCATTGAAAATACCTTATAATATAACATAATATGCAGTGTATCATTGACAATACCTTATAATATAACGTAATATGCAGGGTATCATTGAAAATACCTTATGATATAACGTAATATGCAGTTTATCATTGAAAATACCTAATAATATAACGTAATATGCAGTGTATCATTGAAAATACCATATAATATATCGTAATATGCAGTGTATCATTGAAAATACCTTATAATATAACGTAATATGGAGTGTATCATTGAATATACCTTATAATATAACGTAATATGCAGTGTATCATTGAAAATATCTTATAATATATCATAATATGCAGTTTATCATTGAAAATAACTTATAATATATAGTAGTTTACCATTGAAAATACCTTATAATATAACGTAATATGCAGGGTATCATTGAAAATACCTTATGATATAACGTAATATGCAGTGTATCATTGAAAATACCTTATAATATAACGTAATATGCAGTGTATCATTGAAAACACCTTATAATATATAGTAGTTTACCATTGAAAATACCTTATAATATAACGTAATATGCAGTGTATCATTGAAAATACCTTATGATATAACGTAATATGCAGTGTATCATTGAAAATACCTTATAATATAACGTAATATGCAGTGTATCATTGAAAATACCTTATAATATATGGTAATTTGTAGTGTATCAATGAAAATACCTTATAATATAACGTAATATGCAGTGTATCATTGAAAATACCTTATAATATATCGTAATTTGTAGTGTATCATTGAAAATACCTTATAATATATCGTAATATGCAGTGTATCATTGAAAATACCTTATAATATAACGTAATATGCAGTGTATCATTGAAAATACCTTATAATATAACGTAATATGCAGGGTATCATTGAAAATACCTTATGATATAACGTAATATGCAGTGTATCATTGAAAATATCTTATAATATAACGTAATATGCAGTGTATCATTGAAAACACCTTATAATATATAGTAGTTTACCATTGAAAATACCTTATAATATAACGTAATATGCAGTGTATCATTGAAAATACCTTATGATATAACGTAATATGCAGTGTATCATTGAAAATACCTTATAATATAACGTAATATGCAGTGTATCATTGAAAATACCTTATAATATAACGTAATATGCAGTGTATCATTGAAAATACCTTATAATATACGGTCATTTGTAGTGTATCAATGAAAATACCGTACAATATAAAGTAATATGCAGAGTATCATTGAAAATACCTTATAATATAACGTAATATGCAGTGTATCATTGAAAATACCTTATAATATAACGTAATATGCAGTGTATCATTGAAAATACCTTATAATATATCGTAATTTGTAGTGTATCATTGAAAATACCTTATAATATATCGTAATATGCAGTGTATCATTGAAAATACCTTATAATATAACGTAATATAAAGTGTATCATTGAAAACACCTTATAATATAACGTAATCTGCAGTGTATCATTGAAAATACCTTATAATATAACGTAATATGCAGTGTATCATTGAAAATACCTTATAATATATAGTAGTTTACCATTGAAAATACCTTATAATATAACGTAATATGCAGTGTATCATTGAAAATACCTTATTATATATCGTAATTTGTAGTGTATCATTGAAAATACCTTATAATATACCATAATATGCAGTTTATCATTGAAAATACCTTATAATATAACGTAATATGCAGTGTATCAATGAAAATACCTTATAATATAACGTAATATGCAGTGTATCATTGAAAATACCTTATAATATATCGTAATTTGTAGTGTATCATTGAAAATACCTTATAATATATCGTAATATGCAGTGTATTATTGAAAATACCTTATAATATAACGTAATATGCAGTGTATCATTGTTATACCTTATAATATAACGTAATATGCAGGGTATCATTGAAAACACCTTATAATATAACGTAATATGCAGTGTATCATTGAAAATACCTTACGATATAACGTAATATGCAGTGTATCATTGAAAATACCTTATAATATATGGTAATTTGTAGTGTATCAATGAAAATACCTTATAATATAACGTAATATGCAGTGTATCATTGAAAATACCTTATAATATATGGTAATTTGTAGTGTATCAATGAAAATACCTTATAATATAACGTAATATGCAGTGTATCATTGAAAATACCTTATAATATATCGTAATTTGTAGTGTATCATTGAAAATACCTTATAATATATCGTAATATGCAGTGTATCATTGAAAATACCTTATAATATAACGTAATATGCAGTGTATCATTGAAAATACCTTATAATATAACGTAATATGCAGGGTATCATTGAAAATACCTTATGATATAACGTAATATGCAGTGTATCATTGAAAATACCTTATAATATAAGGTAATATGCAGTGTATCATTGAAAATACCTTATAATATATCGTAATTTGTAGTGTATCATTGAAAATACCTTATAATATATCGTAATATGCAGTGTATCATTGAAAATACCTTATAATATAACGTAATATGCAGTGTATCATTGAAAATACCTTATAATATAACGTAATATGCAGGGTATCATTGAAAATACCTTATGATATAACGTAATATGCAGTGTATCATTGAAAATACCTTATAATATAACGTAATATGCAGTGTATCATTGAAAACACCTTATAATATATAGTAGTTTACCATTGAAAATACCTTATAATATAACGTAATATGCAGTGTATCATTGAAAATACCTTATGATATAACGTAATACAAAGTGTATCATTGAAAACACCTTATAATATAACGTAATCTGCAGTGTATCATTGAAAATACCTTATAATATAACGTAATATGGAGTGTATCATTGAATATACCTTATAATATAACGTAACATGCAGTGTATCAGTGAAAATACCTTACGATATAACGTAATCTGCAGTGTATCATTGAAAACACCTTATAATATATAGTAGTTTACCATTGAAAATACTTTATAATATATCGTAATATGCAGTGTATCATTGAAAATACCTTATAATATAACGTAATCTGCAGTGTATCATTGAAAACACCTTATAATATAACGTAATCTGCAGTGTATCATTGAAAACACCTTGTAATATAACGTAATATGCAGTGTATCAGTGAAAATACCTTACGATATAACGTAATCTGCAGTGTATCATTGAAAACACCTTATAATATAACGTAATATGCAGTGTATCATTGAAAATACCTTACGATATAACGTAATATGCAGTGTATCATTGAAAATACCTTATAATATATGGTAATTTGTAGTGTATCAATGAAAATACCTTATAATATAACGTAATATGCAGTGTATCATTGAAAATACCTTATAATATATCGTAATTTGTAGTGTATCATTGAAAATACCTTATAATATATCGTAATATGCAGTGTATCATTGAAAATACCTTATAATATAACGTAATATGCAGTGTATCATTGAAAATACCTTATAATATAACGTAATATGCAGGGTATCATTGAAAATACCTTATGATATAACGTAATATGCAGTGTATCATTGAAAATACCTTATAATATAACGTAATATGCAGTGTATCATTGAAAACACCTTATAATATATAGTAGTTTACCATTGAAAATACCTTATAATATAACGTAATATGCAGTGTATCATTGAAAATACCTTATGATATAACGTAATATGCAGTGTATCATTGAAAATACCTTATAATATAACGTAATATGCAGTGTATCATTGAAAATACCTTATAATATATGGTAATTTGTAGTGTATCAATGAAAATACCTTATAATATAACGTAATATGCAGTGTATCATTGAAAATACCTTATAATATATCGTAATTTGTAGTGTATCATTGAAAATACCTTATAATATATCGTAATATGCAGTGTATCATTGAAAATACCTTATAATATAACGTAATATGCAGTGTATCATTGAAAATACCTTATAATATAACGTAATATGCAGGGTATCATTGAAAATACCTTATGATATAACGTAATATGCAGTGTATCATTGAAAATACCTTATAATATAACGTAATATGCAGTGTATCATTGAAAACACCTTATAATATATAGTAGTTTACCATTGAAAATACCTTATAATATAACGTAATATGCAGTGTATCATTGAAAATACCTTATAATATAACGTAATATGCAGTGTATCATTGAAAATACCTTATAATATATAGTAGTTTACCATTGAAAATACCTTATAATATAACGTAATATGCAGTGTATCATTGAAAATACCTTATAATATAACGTAATATGCAGTGTATCATTGAAAATACCTTATAATATACGGTCATTTGTAGTGTATCAATGAAAATACCGTACAATATAAAGTAATATGCAGAGTATCATTGAAAATACCTTATAATATAACGTAATATGCAGTGTATCATTGAAAATACCTTATAATATAACGTAATATGCAGTGTATCATTGAAAATACCTTATAATATATCGTAATTTGTAGTGTATCATTGAAAATACCTTATAATATATCGTAATATGCAGTGTATCATTGAAAATACCTTATAATATAACGTAATATAAAGTGTATCATTGAAAACACCTTATAATATAACGTAATCTGCAGTGTATCATTGAAAATACCTTATAATATAACGTAATATGCAGTGTATCATTGAAAATACCTTATAATATATAGTAGTTTACCATTGAAAATACCTTATAATATAACGTAATATGCAGTGTATCATTGAAAAGACCTTATTATATATCGTAATTTGTAGTGTATCATTGAAAATACCTTATAATATACCATAATATGCAGTTTATCATTGAAAATACCTTATAATATAACGTAATATGCAGTGTATCATTGAAAATACCATATAATATATCGTAATATGCAGTGTATCATTGAAAATACCTTATAATATAACGTAATATGGAGTGTATCATTGAAAATACCTTATAATATAACGTAATATGCAGTGTATCATTGAAAATACCTTATAATATATAGTAGTTTACCATTGAAATTACCTTATAATATAACGTAATATGCAGTGTATCATTGAAAATACCTTATGATATAACGTAATATAAAGTGTATCATTGAAAACACCTTATAATATAACGTAATATGCAGGGTATCATTGAAAATACCTTATGATATAACGTAATATGCAGTGTATCATTGAAAATACCTTATAATATAACGTAATATGC
This sequence comes from Lasioglossum lativentre, assembly GCA_916610255.1. Classification (NCBI taxonomy): domain Eukaryota; kingdom Metazoa; phylum Arthropoda; class Insecta; order Hymenoptera; family Halictidae; genus Lasioglossum; species Lasioglossum lativentre. Next base: position 47,256 of record CAKAJI010000394.1, read on the forward strand.
AGTGTATCATTGAAAACACCTTATAATATATAGTAGTTTACCATTGAAAATACCTTATAATATAACGTAATATGCAGTGTATCATTGAAAATACCTTATGATATAACGTAATATGCAGTGTATCATTGAAAATACCTTATAATATAACGTAATATGCAGTGTATCATTGAAAATACCTTATAATATATGGTAATTTGTAGTGTATCAATGAAAATACCTTATAATATAACGTAATATGCAGTGTATCATTGAAAATACCTTATAATATATCGTAATTTGTAGTGTATCATTGAAAATACCTTATAATATATCGTAATATGCAGTGTATCATTGAAAATACCTTATAATATAACGTAATATGCAGTGTATCATTGAAAATACCTTATAATATAACGTAATATGCAGGGTATCATTGAAAATACCTTATGATATAACGTAATATGCAGTGTATCATTGAAAATATCTTATAATATAACGTAATATGCAGTGTATCATTGAAAACACCTTATAATATATAGTAGTTTACCATTGAAAATACCTTATAATATAACGTAATATGCAGTGTATCATTGAAAATACCTTATGATATAACGTAATATGCAGTGTATCATTGAAAATACCTTATAATATAACGTAATATGCAGTGTATCATTGAAAATACCTTATAATATAACGTAATATGCAGTGTATCATTGAAAATACCTTATAATATACGGTCATTTGTAGTGTATCAATGAAAATACCGTACAATATAAAGTAATATGCAGAGTATCATTGAAAATACCTTATAATATAACGTAATATGCAGTGTATCATTGAAAATACCTTATAATATAACGTAATATGCAGTGTATCATTGAAAATACCTTATAATATATCGTAATTTGTAGTGTATCATTGAAAATACCTTATAATATATCGTAATATGCAGTGTATCATTGAAAATATCTTATAATATAACGTAATATAAAGTGTATCATTGAAAACACCTTATAATATAACGTAATCTGCAGTGTATCATTGAAAATACCTTATAATATAACGTAATATGCAGTGTATCATTGAAAATACCTTATAATATATAGTAGTTTACCATTGAAAATACCTTATAATATAACGTAATATGCAGTGTATCATTGAAAATACCTTATTATATATCGTAATTTGTAGTGTATCATTGAAAATACCTTATAATATACCATAATATGCAGTTTATCATTGAAAATACCTTATAATATAACGTAATATGCAGTGTATCAATGAAAATACCTTATAATATAACGTAATATGCAGTGTATCATTGAAAATACCTTATAATATATCGTAATTTGTAGTGTATCATTGAAAATACCTTATAATATATCGTAATATGCAGTGTATTATTGAAAATACCTTATAATATAACGTAATATGCAGTGTATCATTGTTATACCTTATAATATAACGTAATATGCAGGGTATCATTGAAAACACCTTATAATATAACGTAATATGCAGTGTATCATTGAAAATACCTTACGATATAACGTAATATGCAGTGTATCATTGAAAATACCTTATAATATATGGTAATTTGTAGTGTATCAATGAAAATACCTTATAATATAACGTAATATGCAGTGTATCATTGAAAATACCTTATAATATATGGTAATTTGTAGTGTATCAATGAAAATACCTTATAATATAACGTAATATGCAGTGTATCATTGAAAATACCTTATAATATATCGTAATTTGTAGTGTATCATTGAAAATACCTTATAATATATCGTAATATGCAGTGTATCATTGAAAATACCTTATAATATAACGTAATATGCAGTGTATCATTGAAAATACCTTATAATATAACGTAATATGCAGGGTATCATTGAAAATACCTTATGATATAACGTAATATGCAGTGTATCATTGAAAATACCTTATAATATAAGGTAATATGCAGTGTATCATTGAAAATACCTTATAATATATCGTAATTTGTAGTGTATCATTGAAAATACCTTATAATATATCGTAATATGCAGTGTATCATTGAAAATACCTTATAATATAACGTAATATGCAGTGTATCATTGAAAATACCTTATAATATAACGTAATATGCAGGGTATCATTGAAAATACCTTATGATATAACGTAATATGCAGTGTATCATTGAAAATACCTTATAATATAACGTAATATGCAGTGTATCATTGAAAACACCTTATAATATATAGTAGTTTACCATTGAAAATACCTTATAATATAACGTAATATGCAGTGTATCATTGAAAATACCTTATGATATAACGTAATATAAAGTGTATCATTGAAAACACCTTATAATATAACGTAATCTGCAGTGTATCATTGAAAACACCTTATAATATAACGTAATATGGAGTGTATCATTGAATATACCTTATAATATAACGTAATATGCAGTGTATCAGTGAAAATACCTTACGATATAACGTAATCTGCAGTGTATCATTGAAAACACCTTATAATATATAGTAGTTTACCATTGAAAATACTTTATAATATATCGTAATATGCAGTGTATCATTGAAAATACCTTATAATATAACGTAATATAAAGTGTATCATTGAAAACACCTTATAATATAACGTAATCTGCAGTGTATCATTGAAAACACCTTGTAATATAACGTAATATGCAGTGTATCAGTGAAAATACCTTACGATATAACGTAATCTGCAGTGTATCATTGAAAACACCTTATAATATAACGTAATATGCAGTGTATCATTGAAAATACCTTACGATATAACGTAATATGCAGTGTATCATTGAAAATACCTTATAATATATGGTAATTTGTAGTGTATCAATGAAAATACCTTATAATATAACGTAATATGCAGTGTATCATTGAAAATACCTTATAATATATCGTAATTTGTAGTGTATCATTGAAAATACCTTATAATATATCGTAATATGCAGTGTATCATTGAAAATACCTTATAATATAACGTAATATGCAGTGTATCATTGAAAATACCTTATAATATAACGTAATATGCAGGGTATCATTGAAAATACCTTATAATATAACGTAATATGCAGTGTATCATTGAAAACACCTTATAATATATAGTAGTTTACCATTGAAAATACCTTATAATATAACGTAATATGCAGTGTATCATTGAAAATACCTTATGATATAACGTAATATGCAGTGTATCATTGAAAATACCTTATAATATAACGTAATATGCAGTGTATCATTGAAAATACCTTATAATATATGGTAATTTGTAGTGTATCAATGAAAATACCTTATAATATAACGTAATATGCAGTGTATCATTGAAAATACCTTATAATATATCGTAATTTGTAGTGTATCATTGAAAATACCTTATAATATATCGTAATATGCAGTGTATCATTGAAAATACCTTATAATATAACGTAATATGCAGTGTATCATTGAAAATACCTTATAATATAACGTAATATGCAGGGTATCATTGAAAATACCTTATGATATAACGTAATATGCAGTGTATCATTGAAAATACCTTATAATATAACGTAATATGCAGTGTATCATTGAAAACACCTTATAATATATAGTAGTTTACCATTGAAAATACCTTATAATATAACGTAATATGCAGTGTATCATTGAAAATACCTTATAATATAACGTAATATGCAGTGTATCATTGAAAATACCTTATAATATACGGTCATTTGTAGTGTATCAATGAAAATACCGTACAATATAAAGTAATATGCAGAGTATCATTGAAAATACCTTATAATATAACGTAATATGCAGTGTATCATTGAAAATACCTTATAATATAACGTAATATGCAGTGTATCATTGAAAATACCTTATAATATATCGTAATTTGTAGTGTATCATTGAAAATACCTTATAATATATCGTAATATGCAGTGTATCATTGAAAATACCTTATAATATAACGTAATATAAAGTGTATCATTGAAAACACCTTATAATATAACGTAATCTGCAGTGTATCATTGAAAATACCTTATAATATAACGTAATATGCAGTGTATCATTGAAAATACCTTATAATATATAGTAGTTTACCATTGAAAATACCTTATAATATAACGTAATATGCAGTGTATCATTGAAAAGACCTTATTATATATCGTAATTTGTAGTGTATCATTGAAAATACCTTATAATATACCATAATATGCAGTTTATCATTGAAAATACCTTATAATATAACGTAATATGCAGTGTATCATTGAAAATACCATATAATATATCGTAATATGCAGTGTATCATTGAAAATACCTTATAATATAACGTAATATGGAGTGTATCATTGAAAATACCTTATAATATAACGTAATATGCAGTGTATCATTGAAAATACCTTATAATATATAGTAGTTTACCATTGAAATTACCTTATAATATAACGTAATATGCAGTGTATCATTGAAAATACCTTATGATATAACGTAATATAAAGTGTATCATTGAAAACACCTTATAATATAACGTAATCTGCAGTGTATCATTGAAAATACCTTATAATATAACATAATATGCAGTGTATCATTGACAATACCTTATAATATAACGTAATATGCAGGGTATCATTGAAAATACCTTATAATATATAGTAGTTTACCATTGAAAATACCTTATAATATAACGTAATATGCAGTGTATCATTGAAAATACCTTATAATATAACGTAATATGCAGTGTATCATTGAAAATACCTTATAATATACGGTCATTTGTAGTGTATCAATGAAAATACCGTACAATATAAAGTAATATGCAGAGTATCATTGAAAATACCTTATAATATAACGTAATATGCAGTGTATCATTGAAAATACCTTATAATATAACGTAATATGCAGTGTATCATTGAAAATACCTTATAATATATCGTAATTTGTAGTGTATCATTGAAAATACCTTATAATATAACGTAATATGCAGTGTATCATTGAAAATACCTTACGATATAACGTAATATGCAGTGTATCATTGAAAATACCTTATAATATATGGTAATTTGTAGTGTATCAATGAAAATACCTTATAATATAACGTAATATGCAGTGTATCATTGAAAATACCTTATAATATATGGTAATTTGTAGTGTATCAATGAATATACCTTATAATATAACGTAATATGCAGTGTATCATTGAAAATACCTTATAATATAACATAATATGCAGTGTATCATTGACAATACCTTATAATATAACGTAATATGCAGGGTATCATTGAAAATACCTTATGATATAACGTAATATGCAGTTTATCATTGAAAATACCTAATAATATAACGTAATATGCAGTGTATCATTGAAAATACCATATAATATATCGTAATATGCAGTGTATCATTGAAAATACCTTATAATATAACGTAATATGGAGTGTATCATTGAATATACCTTATAATATAACGTAATATGCAGTGTATCATTGAAAATATCTTATAATATATCATAATATGCAGTTTATCATTGAAAATACCTTATAATATATAGTAGTTTACCATTGAAAATACCTTATAATATAACGTAATATGCAGTGTATCATTGAAAATACCTTATAATATATCGTAATTTGTAGTGTATCATTGAAAATACCTTATAATATATCGTAATATGCAGTGTATCATTGAAAATACCTTATAATATAACGTAATATGCAGTGTATCATTGAAAATACCTTATAATATAACGTAATATGCAGGGTATCATTGAAAATACCTTATGATATAACGTAATATGCAGTGTATCATTGAAAATACCTTATAATATAACGTAATATGCAGTGTATCATTGACAATACCTTATAATATAACGTAATATGCAGGGTATCATTGAAAATACCTTATGATATAACGTAATATGCAGTGTATCATTGAAAATACCTAATAATATAACGTAATATGCAGTGTATCATTGAAAATACCATATAATATATCGTAATATGCAGTGTATCATTGAAAATACCTTATAATATAACGTAATATGGAGTGTATCATTGAATATACCTTATAATATAACGTAATATGCAGTGTATCATTGAAAATATCTTATAATATATCATAATATGCAGTTTATCATTGAAAATACCTTATAATATATAGTAGTTTACCATTGAAAATATCTTATAATATAACGTAATATGCAGGGTATCATTGAAAACACCTTATAATATAACGTAATATGCAGTGTATCATTGAAAATACCTTACGATATAACGTAATATGCAGTGTATCATTGAAAATACCTTATAATATATGGTAATTTGTAGTGTATCAATGAAAATACCTTATAATATAACGTAATATGCAGTGTATCATTGAAAATACCTTATAATATATGGTAATTTGTAGTGTATCAATGAATATACCTTATAATATAACGTAATATGCAGTGTATCATTGAAAATACCTTATAATATAACATAATATGCAGTGTATCATTGAAAATACCTTATAATATAACGTAATATGCAGGGTATCATTGAAAATACCTTATGATATAACGTAATATGCAGTTTATCATTGAAAATACCTAATAATATAACGTAATATGCAGTGTATCATTGAAAATACCATATAATATATCGTAATATGCAGTGTATCATTGAAAATACCTTATAATATAACGTAATATGGAGTGTATCATTGAATATACCTTATAATATAACGTAATATGCAGTGTATCATTGAAAATATCTTATAATATATCATAATATGCAGTTTATCATTGAAAATACCTTATAATATATAGTAGTTTACCATTGAAAATACCTTATAATATAACGTAATATGCAGTGTATCATTGAAAATACCTTATAATATATCGTAATTTGTAGTGTATCATTGAAAATACCTTATAATATATCGTAATATGCAGTGTATCATTGAAAATACCTTATAATATAACGTAATATGCAGTGTATCATTGAAAATACCTTATAATATAACGTAATATGCAGGGTATCATTGAAAATACCTTATGATATAACGTAATATGCAGTGTATCATTGAAAATACCTTATAATATAACGTAATATGCAGTGTATCATTGACAATACCTTATAATATAACGTAATATGCAGGGTATCATTGAAAATACCTTATGATATAACGTAATATGCAGTTTATCATTGAAAATACCTAATAATATAACGTAATATGCAGTGTATCATTGAAAATACCATATAATATATCGTAATATGCAGTGTATCATTGAAAATACCTTATAATATAACGTAATATGGAGTGTATCATTGAATATACCTTATAATATAACGTAATATGCAGTGTATCATTGAAAATATCTTATAATATATCATAATATGCAGTTTATCATTGAAAATACCTTATAATATATAGTAGTTTACCATTGAAAATACCTTATAATATAACGTAATATGCAGTGTATCATTGAAAATACCTTATAATATAACGTAATATGCAGTGTATCATTGAAAATACCTTACGATATAACGTAATATGCAGTGTATCATTGAAAATACCTTATAATATATGGTAATTTGTAGTGTATCAATGAAAATACCTTATAATATAACGTAATATGCAGTGTATCATTGAAAATACCTTATAATATATGGTAATTTGTAGTGTATCAATGAATATACCTTATAATATAACGTAATATGCAGTGTATCATTGAAAATACCTTATAATATAACATAATATGCAGTGTATCATTGACAATACCTTATAATATAACGTAATATGCAGGGTATCATTGAAAATACCTTATGATATAACGTAATATGCAGTTTATCATTGAAAATACCTAATAATATAACGTAATATGCAGTGTATCATTGAAAATACCTTATAATATAACGTAATATGGAGTGTATCATTGAAAATACCTTATAATATAACGTAATATGCAGTGTATCATTGAAAATACCTTATTATATATCGTAATTTGTAGTGTATCATTGAAAATACCTTATAATATACCATAATATGCAGTTTATCATTGAAAATACCTTATAATATAACGTAATATGCAGTGTATCATTGAAAATACCATATAATATATCGTACTATGCAGTGTATCATTGAAAATACCTTATAATATAACGTAATATGGAGTGTATCATTGAAAATATCTTATAATATAACGTAATATGCAGTGTATCATTGAAAATACCTTATAATATATTGTAGTTTACCATTGAATATACCTTATAATATAACGTAATATGCAGTGTATCATTGAAAATACCTTATAATATAACATAGTATGCAGTGTATCATTGACAATACCTTATAATATAACGTAATATGCAGGGTATCATTGAAAATACCTTATGATATAACGTAATATGCAGTTTATCATTGAAAATACCTAATCATATAACGTAATATGCAGTGTATCATTGAAAATACCATATAATATATCGTAATATGCAGTGTATCATTGAAAATACCTTATAATATAACGTAATATGGAGTGTATCATTGAATATACCTTATAATATAACGTAATATGCAGTGTATCATTGAAAATATCTTATAATATATCATAATATGCAGTTTATCATTGAAAATACCTTATAATATATAGTAGTTTACCATTGAAAATACCTTATAATATAACGTAATATGCAGGGTATCATTGAAAACACCTTATAATATAACGTAATATGCAGTGTATCATTGAAAATACCTTACGATATAACGTAATATGCAGTGTATCATTGAAAATACCTTATAATATATGGTAATTTGTAGTGTATCAATGAAAATACCTTATAATATAACGTAATATGCAGTGTATCATTGAAAATACCTTATAATATATGGTAATTTGTAGTGTATCAATGAATATACCTTATAATATAACGTAATATGCAGTGTATCATTGAAAATACCTTATAATATAACGTAATATGCAGTGTATCATTGACAATACCTTATAATATAACGTAATATGCAGGGTATCATTGAAAATACCTTATGATATAACGTAATATGCAGTTTATCATTGAAAATACCTAATAATATAACGTAATATGCAGTGTATCATTGAAAATACCATATAATATATCGTAATATGCAGTGTATCATTGAAAATACCTTATAATATAACGTAATATGGAGTGTATCATTGAATATACCTTATAATATAACGTAATATGCAGTGTATCATTGAAAATATCTTATAATATATCATAATATGCAGTTTATCATTGAAAATACCTTATAATATATAGTAGTTTACCATTGAAAATACCTTATAATATAACGTAATATGCAGTGTATCATTGAAAATACCTTATAATATATCGTAATTTGTAGTGTATCATTGAAAATACCTTATAATATATCGTAATATGCAGTGTATCATTGAAAATACCTTATAATATAACGTAATATGCAGTGTATCATTGAAAATACCTTATAATATAACGTAATATGCAGTGTATCATTGAAAATACCTTATGATATAACGTAATATGCAGTGTATCATTGAAAATACCTTATAATATAACGTAATATGCAGTGTATCATTGACAATACCTTATAATATAACGTAATATGCAGGGTATCATTGAAAATACCTTATGATATAACGTAATATGCAGTTTATCATTGAAAATACCTAATAATATAACGTAATATGCAGTGTATCATTGAAAATACCATATAATATATCGTAATATGCAGTGTATCATTGAAAATACCTTATAATATAACGTAATATGGAGTGTATCATTGAATATACCTTATAATATAACGTAATATGCAGTGTATCATTGAAAATATCTTATAATATATCATAATATGCAGTTTATCATTGAAAATACCTTATAATATATAGTAGTTTACCATTGAAAATACCTTATAATATAACGTAATATGCAGTGTATCATTGAAAATACCTTATAATATAACGTAATATGCAGTGTATCATTGAAAATACCTTACGATATAACGTAATATGCAGTGTATCATTGAAAATACCTTATAATATATGGTAATTTGTAGTGTATCAATGAAAATACCTTATAATATAACGTAATATGCAGTGTATCATTGAAAATACCTTATAATATATGGTAATTTGTAGTGTATCAATGAATATACCTTATAATATAACGTAATATGCAGTGTATCATTGAAAATACCTTATAATATAACATAATATGCAGTGTATCATTGACAATACCTTATAATATAACGTAATATGCAGGGTATCATTGAAAATACCTTATAATATAACGTAATATGCAGTTTATCATTGAAAATACCTTATAATATAACGTAATATGCAGTGTATCATTGAAAATACCATATAATATATCGTAATATGCAGTGTATCATTGAAAATACCTTATAATATAACGTAATATGGAGTGTATCATTGAATATACCTTATAATATAACGTAATATGCAGTGTATCATTGAAAATATCTTATAATATATCATAATATGCAGTGTATCATTGAAAATACCTTATAATATATAGTAGTTTACCATTGAAAATACCTTATAATATAACGTAATATGCAGTGTATCATTGAAAATACCTTATAATATATCGTAATTTGTAGTGTATCATTGAAAATACCTTATAATATATCGTAATATGCAGTGTATCATTGAAAATACCTTATAATATAACGTAATATGCAGTGTATCATTGAAAATACCTTATAATATAACGTAATATGCAGGGTATCATTGAAAATACCTTATGATATAACGTAATATGCAGTGTATCATTGAAAATACCTTATAATATAACGTAATATGCAGTGTATCATTGAAAATACCTTATAATATAACGTAATATGCAGGGTATCATTGAAAATACCTTATGATATAACGTAATATGCAGTTTATCATTGAAAATACCTAATAATATAACGTAATATGCAGTGTATCATTGAAAATACCATATAATATATCGTAATATGCAGTGTATCATTGAAAATACCTTATAATATAACGTAATATGGAGTGTATCATTGAATATACCTTATAATATAACGTAATATGCAGTGTATCATTGAAAATATCTTATAATATATCATAATATGCAGTTTATCATTGAAAATACCTTATAATATATAGTAGTTTACCATTGAAAATACCCTATAATATAACGTAATATGCAGTGTATCATTGAAAATACCTTATAATATATCGTAATTTGTAGTGTATCATTGAAAATACCTTATAATATATCGTAATATGCAGTGTATCATTGAAAATACCTTATAATATAACGTAATATGCAGTGTATCATTGAAAATACCTTATAATATAACGTAATATGCAGGGTATCATTGAAAATACCTTATGATATAACGTAATATGCAGTGTATCATTGAAAATACCTTATAATATAACGTAATATGCAGGGTATCATTGAAAACACCTTATAATATAACGTAATATGCAGTGTATCATTGAAAATACCATATAATATATCGTAATATGCAGTGTATCATTGAAAATACCTTATAATATAACGTAATATGGAGTGTATCATTGAATATACCTTATAATATAACGTAATATGCAGTGTATCATTGAAAATATCTTATAATATATCATAATATGCAGTTTATTATTGAAAATACCTTATAATATATAGTAGTTTACCATTGAAAATACCTTATAATATAACGTAATATGCAGTGTATCATTGAAAACACCTTATAATATAACGTAATATGCAGTGTATCATTGAAAACACCTTATAATATATAGTAGTTTACCATTGAAAATACCTTATAATATAACGTAATATGCAGTGTATCATTGAAAATACCTTATGATATAACGTAATATGCAGTGTATCATTGAAAATACCTTATAATATAACGTAATATGCAGTTTATCATTGAAAATACCTTATAATATAACGTAATATAAAGTGTATCATTGAAAATACCTTATAATATATCGTAATTTGTAGTGTATCATTGAAAATACCTTATAATATATCGTAATATGCAGTGTATCATTGAAAATACCTTATAATATAACGTAATATGCAGTGTATCATTGAAAATACCTTATAATATAACGTAATATGCAGGGTATCATTGAAAACACCTTATAATATAACGTAATATGCAGTGTATCATTGAAAATACCATATAATATATCGTAATATGCAGTGTATCATTGAAAATACCTTATAATATAACGTAATATGGAGTGTATCATTGAATATACCTTATAATATAACGTAATATGCAGTGTATCATTGAAAATATCTTATAATATATCATAATATGCAGTTTATCATTGAAAATACCTTATAATATATAGTAGTTTACCATTGAAAATACCTTATAATATAACGTAATATGCAGAGTATCATTGAAAACACCTTATAATATAACGTAATATGCAGTGTATCATTGAAAATACCTTACGATATAACGTAATATGCAGGGTATCATTGAAAATACCTTATAATATATGGTAATTTGTAGTGTATCAATGAAAATACCTTATAATATAACGTAATATGCAGTGTATCATTGAAAATACCTTATAATATATGGTAATTTGTAGTGTATCAATGAAAATACCTTATAATATATAGTAGTTTACCATTGAAAATACCTTATAATATAACGTAATATGCAGTGTATCATTGAAAATACCTTATGATATAACGTAATATGCAGTGTATCATTGAAAATACCTTAGAATATAACGTAATATGCAGTGTATCATTGAAAATACCTTATAATATAACGTAATATGCAGTGTATCATTGAAAATACCTTATAATATACGGTCATTTGTAGTGTATCAATGAAAATACCGTACAATATAAAGTAATATGCAGAGTATCATTGAAAATACCTTATAATATAACGTAATATGCAGTGTATCATTGAAAATACCTTATAATATAACGTAATATAAAGTGTATCATTGAAAATACCTTATAATATAACGTAATATGCAGGGTATCATTGAAAATACCTTATGATATAACGTAATATGCAGTGTATCATTGAAAATACCTTATAATATAACGTAATATGCAGTGTATCATTGAAAACACCTTATAATATATAGTAGTTTACCATTGAAAATACCTTATAATATAACGTAATATGCAGTGTATCATTGAAAATACCTTATAATATAACGTAATATGCAGGGTATCATTGAAAACACCTTATAATATAACGTAATATGCAGTGTATCATTGAAAATACCATATAATATATCGTAATATGCAGTGTATCATTGAAAATACCTTATAATATAACGTAATATGGAGTGTATCATTGAATATACCTTATAATATAACGTAATATGCATTGTATCATTGAAAATACCTTATGATATAACGTAATATGCAGTGTATCATTGAAAATACCTTATAATATAACGTAATATGCAGTTTATCATTGAAAATACCTTATAATATAACGTAATATAAAGTGTATCATTGAAAATACCTTATAATATATCGTAATTTGTAGTGTATCATTGAAAATACCTTATAATATATCGTAATATGCAGTGTATCATTGAAAATACCTTATAATATAACGTAATATGCAGTGTATCATTGAAAATACCTTATAATATAACGTAATATGGAGTGTATCATTGAATATACCTTATAATATAACGTAATATGCAGTGTATCATTGAAAATATCTTATAATATATCATAATATGCAGTTTATCATTGAAAATACCTTATAATATATAGTAGTTTACCATTGAAAATACCTTATAATATAACGTAATATGCAGTGTATCATTGAAAACACCTTATAATATAACGTAATATGCAGTGTATCATTGAAAATACCTTACGATATAACGTAATATGCAGGGTATCATTGAAAATACCTTATAATATATGGTAATTTGTAGTGTATCAATGAAAATACCTTATAATATAACGTAATATGCAGTGTATCATTGAAAATACCTTATAATATATGGTAATTTGTAGTGTATCAATGAAAATACCTTATAATATATAGTAGTTTACCATTGAAAATACCTTATAATATAACGTAATATGCAGTGTATCATTGAAAATACCTTATGATATAACGTAATATGCAGTGTATCATTGAAAATACCTTAGAATATAACGTAATATGCAGTGTATCATTGAAAATACCTTATAATATAACGTAATATGCAGTGTATCATTGAAAATACCTTATAATATACGGTCATTTGTAGTGTATCAATGAAAATACCGTACAATATAAAGTAATATGCAGAGTATCATTGAAAATACCTTATAATATAACGTAATATGCAGTGTATCATTGAAAATACCTTATAATATAACGTAATATAAAGTGTATCATTGAAAATACCTTATAATATATCGTAATTTGTAGTATATCATTGAAAATACCTTATAATATATCGTAATATGCAGTGTATCATTGAAAATACCTTATAATGTAACGTAATATGCAGTGTATCATTGAAAATACCTTATAATATAACGTAATATGCAGGGTATCATTGAAAATACCTTATGATATAACGTAATATGCAGTGTATCATTGAAAATACCTTATAATATAACGTAATATGCAGTGTATCATTGAAAACACCTTATAATATATAGTAGTTTACCATTGAAAATACCTTATAATATAACGTAATATGCAGTGTATCATTGAAAATACCTTATAATATATCGTAATTTGTAGTGTATCATTGAAAATACCTTATAATATATCGTAATATGCAGTGTATCATTGAAAATACCTTATAATGTAACGTAATATGCAGTGTATCATTGAAAATACCTTATAATATAACGTAATATGCAGGGTATCATTGAAAATACCTTATGATATAACGTAATATGCAGTGTATCATTGAAAATACCTTATAATATAACGTAATATGCAGTGTATCATTGAAAACACCTTATAATATATAGTAGTTTACCATTGAAAATACCTTATAATATAACGTAATATGCAGTGTATCATTGAAAATACCTTATGATATAACGTAATATGCAGTGTATCATTGAAAATACCTTATAATATAACGTAATATGCAGTGTATCATTGAAAATACCTTATAATATAACGTAATATAAAGTGTATCATTGAAAATACCTTATAATATATCGTAATTTGTAGTGTATCATTGAAAATACCTTATAATATATCGTAATATGCAGTGTATCATTGAAAATACCTTATAATATAACGTAATATGCAGTGTATCATTGAAAATACCTTACAATATAACGTAATATGCAGGGTATCATTGAAAACACCTTATAATATAACGTAATATGCAGTGTATCATTGAAAATACCATATAATATATCGTAATATGCAGTGTATCATTGAAAATACCTTATAATATAACGTAATATGGAGTGTATCATTGAATATACCTTATAATATAACGTAATATGCAGTGTATCATTGAAAATATCTTATAATATATCATAATATGCAGTTTATCATTGAAAATACCTTATAATATATAGTAGTTTACCATTGAAAATACCTTATAATATAACGTAATATGCAGAGTATCATTGAAAACACCTTATAATATAACGTAATATGCAGTGTATCATTGAAAATACCTTATAATATAACGTAATATGCAGGGTATCATTGAAAATACCTTATAATATATGGTAATTTGTAGTGTATCAATGAAAATACCTTATAATATAACGTAATATGCAGTGTATCATTGAAAATACCTTATAATATATGGTAATTTGTAGTGTATCAATGAAAATACCTTATAATATATAGTAGTTTACCATTGAAAATACCTTATAATATAACGTAATATGCAGTGTATCATTGAAAATACCTTATGATATAACGTAATATGCAGTGTATCATTGAAAATACCTTAGAATATAACGTAATATGCAGTGTATCATTGAAAATACCTTATAATATAACGTAATATGCAGTGTATCATTGAAAATACCTTATAATATACGGTCATTTGTAGTGTATCAATGAAAATACCGTACAATATAAAGTAATATGCAGAGTATCATTGAAAATACCTTATAATATAACGTAATATGCAGTGTATCATTGAAAATACCTTATAATATAACGTAATATGGAGTGTATCATTGAATATACCTTATAATATAACGTAATATGCAGTGTATCATTGAAAATATCTTATAATATATCATAATATGCAGTTTATCATTGAAAATACCTTATAATATATAGTAGTTTACCATTGAAAATACCTTATAATATAACGTAATATGCAGGGTATCATTGAAAACACCTTATAATATAACGTAATATGCAGTGTATCATTGAAAATACCTTACGATATAACGTAATATGCAGGGTATCATTGAAAATACCTTATAATATATGGTAATTTGTAGTGTATCAATGAAAATACCTTATAATATAACGTAAATATGCAGTGTATCATTGAAAATACCTTATAATATATGGTAATTTGTAGTGTATCAATGAAAATACCTTATAATATATAGTAGTTTACCATTGAAAATACCTTATAATATAACGTAATATGCAGTGTATCATTGAAAATACCTTATGATATAACGTAATATGCAGTGTATCATTGAAAATACCTTATAATATAACGTAATATGCAGTGTATCATTGAAAATACCTTATAATATAACGTAATATGCAGTGTATCATTGAAAACACCTTATAATATATAGTAGTTTACCATTGAAAATACCTTATAATATAACGTAATATGCAGTGTATCATTGAAAATACCTTATAATATATCGTAATTTGTAGTGTATCATTGAAAATACCTTATAATATATCGTAATATGCAGTGTATCATTGAAAATACCTTATAATATAACGTAATATGCAGTGTATCATTGAAAATACCTTATAATATAACGTAATATGCAGGGTATCATTGAAAACACCTTTTAATATAACGTAATATGCAGTGTATCATTGAAAATACCTTACGATATAACGTAATATGCAGTGTATCATTGAAAATACCTTATAATATATGGTAATTTGTAGTGTATCAATGAAAATACCTTATAATATAACGTAATATGCAGTGTATCATTGAAAATACCTTATAATATATGGTAATTTGTAGTGTATCAATGAAAATACCTTATAATATAACGTAATATGCAGTGTATCATTGAAAATACATTATAATATATCGTAATTTGTAGTGTATCATTGAAAATACCTTATAATATATCGTAATATGCAGTGTATCATTGAAAATACCTTATAAAATAACGTAATATGCAGTGTATCATTGAAAATACCTTATAATATAACGTAATATGCAGGGTATCATTGAAAATACCTTATGATATAACGTAATATGCAGTGTATCATTGAAAATACCTTATAATATAACGTAATATGCAGTGTATCATTGAAAACACCTTATAATATATAGTAGTTTACCATTGAAAATACCTTATAATATAACGTAATATGCAGTGTATCATTGAAAATACCTTATGATATAACGTAATATGCAGTGTATCATTGAAAATACCTTATAATATAACGTAATATGCAGTGTATCATTGAAAACACCTTATAATATATAGTAGTTTACCATTGAAAATACCTTATAATATAACGTAATATGCAGTGTATCATTGAAAATACCTTATGATATAACGTAATATGCAGTGTATCATTGAAAATACCTTATAATATAACGTAATATGCAGTTTATCATTGAAAATACCTTATAATATAACGTAATATAAAGTGTATCATTGAAAATACCTTATAATATATCGTAATTTGTAGTGTATCATTGAAAATACCTTATAATATATCGTAATATGCAGTGTATCATTGAAAATACCTTATAATATAACGTAATATGCAGTGTATCATTGAAAATACCTTATAATATAACGTAATATGCAGGGTATCATTGAAAACACCTTATAATATAACGTAATATGCAGTGTATCATTGAAAATACCATATAATATATCGTAATATGCAGTGTATCATTGAAAATACCTTATAATATAACGTAATATGGAGTGTATCATTGAATATACCTTATAATATAACGTAATATGCAGTGTATCATTGAAAATATCTTATAATATATCATAATATGCAGTTTATCATTGAAAATACCTTATAATATATAGTAGTTTACCATTGAAAATACCTTATAATATAACGTAATATGCAGGGTATCATTGAAAACACCTTATAATATAACGTAATATGCAGTGTATCATTGAAAATACCTTACGATATAACGTAATATGCAGTGTATCATTGAAAATACCTTATAATATATGGTAATTTGTAGTGTATCAATGAAAATACCTTATAATATAACGTAATATGCAGTGTATCATTGAAAATACCTTATAATATATGGTAATTTGTAGTGTATCAATGAAAATACCTTATAATATAACGTAATATGCAGTGTATCATTGAAAATACCTTATAATATATCGTAATTTGTAGTGTATCATTGAAAATACCTTATAATATATCGTAATATGCAGTGTATCATTGAAAATACCTTATAATGTAACGTAATATGCAGTGTATCATTGAAAATACCTTATAATATAACGTAATATGCAGGGTATCATTGAAAATACCTTATGATATAACGTAATATGCAGTGTATCATTGAAAATACCTTATAATATAACGTAATATGCAGTGGATCATTGAAAACACCTTATAATATATAGTAGTTTACCATTGAAAATACCTTATAATATAACGTAATATGCAGTGTATCATTGAAAATACCTTATGATATAACGTAATATGCAGTGTATCATTGAAAATACCTTATAATATAACGTAATATGCAGTTTATCATTGAAAATACCTTATAATATAACGTAATATAAAGTGTATCATTGAAAATACCTTATAATATATCGTAATTTGTAGTGTATCATTGAAAATACCTTATAATATATCGTAATATGCAGTGTATCATTGAAAATACCTTATAATATAACGTAATATGCAGTGTATCATTGAAAATACCTTATAATATAACGT
Source organism: Lasioglossum lativentre (assembly GCA_916610255.1). Taxonomy (NCBI): domain Eukaryota; kingdom Metazoa; phylum Arthropoda; class Insecta; order Hymenoptera; family Halictidae; genus Lasioglossum; species Lasioglossum lativentre. The sequence continues at coordinate 66,335 of CAKAJI010000394.1, forward strand.
AATATGCAGGGTATCATTGAAAACACCTTATAATATAACGTAATATGCAGTGTATCATTGAAAATACCATATAATATATCGTAATATGCAGTGTATCATTGAAAATACCTTATAATATAACGTAATATGGAGTGTATCATTGAATATACCTTATAATATAACGTAATATGCAGTGTATCATTGAAAATATCTTATAATATATCATAATATGCAGTTTATCATTGAAAATACCTTATAATATATAGTAGTTTACCATTGAAAATACCTTATAATATATCGTAATATGCAGTGTATCATTGAAAATACCTTATAATATAACGTAATATGGAGTGTATCATTGAATATACCTTATAATATAACGTAATATGCAGTGTATCATTGAAAATACCTTATAATATATCGTAATTTGTAGTGTATCATTGAAAATACCTTATAATATATCGTAATATGCAGTGTATCATTGAAAATACCTTATAATATAACGTAATATGCAGTGTATCATTGAAAATACCTTATAATATAACGTAATATGCAGGGTATCATTGAAAACACCTTATAATATAACGTAATATGCAGTGTATCATTGAAAATACCTTACGATATAACGTAATATGCAGTGTATCATTGAAAATACCTTATAATATATGGTAATTTGTAGTGTATCAATGAAAATACCTTATAATATAACGTAATATGCAGTGTATCATTGAAAATACCTTATAATATATCGTAATATGTAGTGTATCATTGAAAATACCTTATAATATATCGTAATATGCAGTGTATCATTGAAAATACCTTATAATATAACGTAATATGCAGTGTATCATTGAAAATACCTTATAATATAACGTAATATGCAGGGTATCATTGAAAATACCTTATGATATAACGTAATATGCAGTGTATCATTGAAAATACCTTATAATATAACGTAATATGCAGTGTATCATTGAAAATACCATATAATATATCGTAATATGCAGTGTATCATTGAAAATACCTTATAATATATCGTAATATGCAGTGTATCATTGAAAATACCTTATAATATAACGTAATATGCAGTGTATCATTGAAAATACCTTATAATATATCGTAATTTGTAGGGTATCAGTGAAAATACCTTATAATATATCGTAATATGCAGTGTATCATTGAAAATACCTTATAATATAAAGTAATATAATGTGTATCATTGAAAACACCTTATAATATATAGTAGTTTACCATTGAAAATACCTTATAATATAACGTAATATGCAGTGTATCATTGAAAATACCTTATGATATAACGTAATATGCAGTGTATCATTGAAAATACCTTATAATATAACGTAATATGCAGTGTATCATTGAAAATACCTTATAATATAACGTAATATGCAGTGTATCATTGAAAATACCTTATGATATAACGTAATATGCAGTGTATCATTGAAAATACCATATAATATATCGTAATATGCAGTGTATCATTGAAAATACCTTATAATATAACGTAATATGGAGTGTATCATTGAAAATACCTTATAATATAACGTAATATGCAGTGTATCATTGAAAATACCTTATAATATATAGTAGTTTACCATTGAATATACCTTATAATATAACGTAATATGCAGTGTATCATTGAAAATACCTTATAATATAACGTAATATGCAGTGTATCATTGAAAATACCTTATAATATAACGTAATATGCAGGGTATCATTGAAAATACCTTATGATATAACGTAATATGCAGTTTATCATTGAAAATACCTAATAATATAACGTAATATGCAGTGTATCATTGAAAATACCATATAATATATCGTAATATGCAGTGTATCATTGAAAATACCTTATAATATAACGTAATATGGAGTGTATCATTGAATATACCTTATAATATAACGTAATATGCAGTGTATCATTGAAAATATCTTATAATATATCATAATATGCAGTTTATCATTGAAAATACCTTATAATATATAGTAGTTTACCATTGAAAATACCTTATAATATAACGTAATATGCAGTGTATCATTGAAAATACCTTATAATATATCGTAATTTGTAGTGTATCATTGAAAATACCTTATAATATATCGTAATATGCAGTGTATCATTGAAAATACCTTATAATATAACGTAATATAAAGTGTATCATTGAAAACACCTTATAATATAACGTAATCTGCAGTGTATCATTGAAAATACCTTATAATATAACGTAATATGCAGTGTATCATTGAAAATACCTTATAATATATAGTAGTTTACCATTGAAAATACCTTATAATATAACGTAATATGCAGTGTATCATTGAAAATATCTTATAATATATCATAATATGCAGTTTATCATTGAAAATACCTTATAATATATAGTAGTTTACCATTGAAAATACCTTATAATATAACGTAATATGCAGTGTATCATTGAAAATACCTTATAATATATCGTAATTTGTAGTGTATCATTGAAAATACCTTATAATATATCGTAATATGCAGTGTATCATTGAAAATACCTTATAATATAACGTAATATAAAGTGTATCATTGAAAACACCTTATAATATAACGTAAACTGCAGTGTATCATTGAAAATACCTAATAATATAACGTAATATGCAGTGTATCATTGAAAATACCTTATAATATATAGTAGTTTACCATTGAAAATACCTTATAATATAACGTAATATGCAGTGTATCATTGAAAATACCTTATAATATATCGTAATTTGTAGTGTATCATTGAAAATACCTTATAATATACCATAATATGCAGTTTATCATTGAAAATACCTTATAATATAACGTAATATGCAGTGTATCATTGAAAATACCATATAATATATCGTAATATGCAGTGTATCATTGAAAATACCTTATAATATAACGTAATATGGAGTGTATCATTGAATATACCTTATAATATAACGTAATATGCAGTGTATCATTGAAAATACCTTATAATATATCGTAATTTGTAGTGTATCATTGAAAATACCTTATAATATATCGTAATATGCAGTGTATCATTGAAAATACCTTATAATATAACGTAATATGCAGTGTATCATTGAAAATACCTTATAATATAACGTAATATGCAGGGTATCATTGAAAACACCATATAATATAACGTAATATGCAGTGTATCATTGAAAATACCTTACGATATAACGTAATATGCAGTGTATCATTGAAAATACCTTATAATATATGGTAATTTGTAGTGTATCAATGAAAATACCTTATAATATAACGTAATATGCAGTGTATCATTGAAAATACCTTATAATATATCGTAATATGTAGTGTATCATTGAAAATACCTTATAATATATCGTAATATGCAGTGTATCATTGAAAATAGTTTACAATATAACGTAATATGCAGTGTATCATTGAAAATACCTTATAATATAACGTAATATGCAGTGTATCATTGAAAATACCTTATGATATAACGTAATATGCAGTGTATCATTGAAAATACCTTATAATATAACGTAATATGCAGTGTATCATTGAAAATACCATATAATATATCGTAATATGCAGTGTATCATTGAAAATACCTTATAATATATCGTAATATGCAGTGTATCATTGAAAATACCTTATAATATAACGTAATATGCAGTGTATCATTGAAAATACCTTATAATATATCGTAATTTGTAGGGTATCAGTGAAAATACCTTATAATATATCGTAATATGCAGTGTATCATTGAAAATACCTTATAATATAAAGTAATATAAAGTGTATCATTGAAAACACCTTATAATATATAGTAGTTTACCATTGAAAATACCTTATAATATAACGTAATATGCAGTGTATCATTGAAAATACCTTATGATATAACGTAATATGCAGTGTATCATTGAAAATACCTTATAATATAACGTAATATGCAGTGTATCATTGAAAATACCTTATAATATAACGTAATATGCAGTGTATCATTGAAAATACCTTATGATATAACGTAATATGCAGTGTATCATTGAAAATACCATATAATATATCGTAATATGCAGTGTATCATTGAAAATACCTTATAATATAACGTAATATGCAGTGTATCATTGAAAATACCTTATAATATAACGTAATATGCAGTGTATCATTGAAAATACCTTATAATATATAGTAGTTTACCATTGAATATACCTTATAATATAACGTAATATGCAGTGTATCATTGAAAATACCTTATAATATAACGTAATATGCAGTGTATCATTGAAAATACCTTATAATATAACGCAATATGCAGGGTATCATTGAAAATACCTTATGATATAACGTAATATGCAGTTTATCATTGAAAATACCTAATAATATAACGTAATATGCAGTGTATCATTGAAAATACCATATAATATATCGTAATATGCAGTGTATCATTGAAAATACCTTATAATATAACGTAATATGGAGTGTATCATTGAATATACCTTATAATATAACGTAATATGCAGTGTATCATTGAAAATATCTTATAATATATCATAATATGCAGTTTATCATTGATAATACCTTATAATATATAGTAGTTTACCATTGAAAATACCTTATAATATAACGTAATATGCAGTGTATCATTGAAAATACCTTATAATATATCGTAATTTGTAGTGTATCATTGAAAATACCTTATAATATATCGTAATATGCAGTGTATCATTGAAAATACCTTATAATATAACGTAATATAAAGTGTATCATTGAAAACACCTTATAATATAACGTAATCTGCAGTGTATCATTGAAAATACCTTATAATATATCGTAATATGCAGTGTATCATTGAAAATACCTTATAATATAACGTAATATGCAGTGTATCATTGAAAATACCTTATAATATATCGTAATTTGTAGGGTATCAGTGAAAATACCTCATAATATATCGTAATATGCAGTGTATCATTGAAAATACCTTATAATATAAAGTAATATAAAGTGTATCATTGAAAACACCTTATAATATATAGTAGTTTACCATTGAAAATACCTTATAATATAACGTAATATGCAGTGTATCATTGAAAATACCTTATGATATAACGTAATATGCAGTGTATCATTGAAAATACCTTATAATATAACGTAATATGCAGTGTATCATTGAAAATACCTTATAATATAACGTAATATGCAGTGTATCATTGAAAATACCTTATGATATAACGTAATATGCAGTGTATCATTGAAAATACCATATAATATATCGTAATATGCAGTGTATCATTGAAAATACCTTATAATATAACGTAATATGGAGTGTATCATTGAAAATACCTTATAATATAACGTAATATGCAGTGTATCATTGAAAATACCTTATAATATATAGTAGTTTACCATTGAATATACCTTATAATATAACGTAATATGCAGTGTATCATTGAAAATACCTTATAATATAACGTAATATGCAGTGTATCATTGAAAATACCTTATAATATAACGTAATATGCAGGGTATCATTGAAAATACCTTATGATATAACGTAATATGCAGTTTATCATTGAAAATACCTAATAATATAACGTAATATGCAGTGTATCATTGAAAATACCATATAATATATCGTAATATGCAGTGTATCATTGAAAATACCTTATAATATAACGTAATATGCAGTGTATCATTGAAAATATCTTATAATATATCATAATATGCAGTTTATCATTGAAAATACCTTATAATATATAGTAGTTTACCATTGAAAATACCTTATAATATAACGTAATATGCAGTGTATCATTGAAAATACCTTATAATATATCGTAATTTGTAGTGTATCATTGAAAATACCTTATAATATATCGTAATATGCAGTGTATCATTGAAAATACCTTATAATATAACGTAATATAAAGTGTATCATTGAAAACACCTTATAATATAACGTAAACTGCAGTGTATCATTGAAAATACCTAATAATATAACGTAATATGCAGTGTATCATTGAAAATACCTTATAATATATAGTAGTTTACCATTGAAAATACCTTATAATATAACGTAATATGCAGTGTATCATTGAAAATACCTTATTATATATCGTAATTTGTAGTGTATCATTGAAAATACCTTATAATATACCATAATATGCAGTTTATCATTGAAAATACCTTATAATATAACGTAATATGCAGTGTATCATTGAAAATACCATATAATATATCGTAATATGCAGTGTATCATTGAAAATACCTTATAATATAACGTAATATGGAGTGTATCATTGAATATACCTTATAATATAACGTAATATGCAGTGTATCATTGAAAATACCTTATAATATATCGTAATTTGTAGTGTATCATTGAAAATACCTTATAATATATCGTAATATGCAGTGTATCATTGAAAATACCTTATAATATAACGTAATATGCAGTGTATCATTGAAAATACCTTATAATATAACGTAATATGCAGGGTATCATTGAAAACACCATATAATATAACGTAATATGCAGTGTATCATTGAAAATACCTTACGATATAACGTAATATGCAGTGTATCATTGAAAATACCTTATAATATATGGTAATTTGTAGTGTATCAATGAAAATACCTTATAATATAACGTAATATGCAGTGTATCATTGAAAATACCTTATAATATATCGTAATATGTAGTGTATCATTGAAAATACCTTCTAATATATCATAATATGCAGTGTTTCATTGAAAATAGTTTACAATATAACGTAATATGCAGTGTATCATTGAAAATACCTTATAATATAACGTAATATGCAGTGTATCATTGAAAATACCTTATGATATAACGTAATATGCAGTGTATCATTGAAAATACCTTATAATATAACGTAATATGCAGTGTATCATTGAAAATACCATATAATATATCGTAATATGCAGTGTATCATTGAAAATACCTTATAATATATCGTAATATGCAGTGTATCATTGAAAATACCTTATAATATAACGTAATATGCAGTGTATCATTGAAAATACCTTATAATATATCGTAATTTGTAGGGTATCAGTGAAAATACCTTATAATATATCGTAATATGCAGTGTATCATTGAAAATACCTTATAATATAAAGTAATATAAAGTGTATCATTGAAAACACCTTATAATATATAGTAGTTTACCATTGAAAATACCTTATAATATAACGTAATATGCAGTGTATCATTGAAAATACCTTATGATATAACGTAATATGCAGTGTATCATTGAAAATACCTTATAATATAACGTAATATGCAGTGTATCATTGAAAATACCTTATAATATAACGTAATATGCAGTGTATCATTGAAAATACCTTATGATATAACGTAATATGCAGTGTATCATTGAAAATACCATATAATATATCGTAATATGCAGTGTATCATTGAAAATACCTTATAATATAACGTAATATGGAGTGTATCATTGAAAATACCTTATAATATAACGTAATATGCAGTGTATCATTGAAAATACCTTATAATATATAGTAGTTTACCATTGAATATACCTTATAATATAACGTAATATGCAGTGTATCATTGAAAATACCTTATAATATAACGTAATATGCAGTGTATCATTGAAAATACCTTATAATATAACGCAATATGCAGGGTATCATTGAAAATACCTTATGATATAACGTAATATGCAGTTTATCATTGAAAATACCTAATAATATAACGTAATATGCAGTGTATCATTGAAAATACCATATAATATATCGTAATATGCAGTGTATCATTGAAAATACCTTATAATATAACGTAATATGGAGTGTATCATTGAATATACCTTATAATATAACGTAATATGCAGTGTATCATTGAAAATATCTTATAATATATCATAATATGCAGTTTATCATTGATAATACCTTATAATATATAGTAGTTTACCATTGAAAATACCTTATAATATAACGTAATATGCAGTGTATCATTGAAAATACCTTATAATATATCGTAATTTGTAGTGTATCATTGAAAATACCTTATAATATATCGTAATATGCAGTGTATCATTGAAAATACCTTATAATATAACGTAATATAAAGTGTATCATTGAAAACACCTTATAATATAACGTAATCTGCAGTGTATCATTGAAAATACCTTATAATATATCGTAATATGCAGTGTATCATTGAAAATACCTTATAATATAACGTAATATGCAGTGTATCATTGAAAATACCTTATAATATATCGTAATTTGTAGGGTATCAGTGAAAATACCTCATAATATATCGTAATATGCAGTGTATCATTGAAAATACCTTATAATATAAAGTAATATAAAGTGTATCATTGAAAACACCTTATAATATATAGTAGTTTACCATTGAAAATACCTTATAATATAACGTAATATGCAGTGTATCATTGAAAATACCTTATGATATAACGTAATATGCAGTGTATCATTGAAAATACCTTATAATATAACGTAATATGCAGTGTATCATTGAAAATACCTTATAATATAACGTAATATGCAGTGTATCATTGAAAATACCTTATGATATAACGTAATATGCAGTGTATCATTGAAAATACCATATAATATATCGTAATATGCAGTGTATCATTGAAAATACCTTATAATATAACGTAATATGGAGTGTATCATTGAAAATACCTTATAATATAACGTAATATGCAGTGTATCATTGAAAATACCTTATAATATATAGTAGTTTACCATTGAATATACCTTATAATATAACGTAATATGCAGTGTATCATTGAAAATACCTTATAATATAACGTAATATGCAGTGTATCATTGAAAATACCTTATAATATAACGTAATATGCAGGGTATCATTGAAAATACCTTATGATATAACGTAATATGCAGTTTATCATTGAAAATACCTAATAATATAACGTAATATGCAGTGTATCATTGAAAATACCATATAATATATCGTAATATGCAGTGTATCATTGAAAATACCTTATAATATAACGTAATATGGAGTGTATCATTGAATATACCTTATAATATAACGTAATATGCAGTGTATCATTGAAAATATCTTATAATATATCATAATATGCAGTTTATCATTGAAAATACCTTATAATATATAGTAGTTTACCATTGAAAATACCTTATAATATAACGTAATATGCAGTGTATCATTGAAAATACCTTATAATATATCGTAATTTGTAGTGTATCATTGAAAATACCTTATAATATATCGTAATATGCAGTGTATCATTGAAAATACCTTATAATATAACGTAATATAAAGTGTATCATTGAAAACACCTTATAATATAACGTAATCTGCAGTGTATCATTGAAAATACCTTATAATATAACGTAATATGCAGTGTATCATTGAAAATACCTTATAATATATAGTAGTTTACCATTGAAAATACCTTATAATATAACGTAATATGCAGTGTATCATTGAAAATATCTTATAATATATCATAATATGCAGTTTATCATTGAAAATACCTTATAATATATAGTAGTTTACCATTGAAAATACCTTATAATATAACGTAATATGCAGTGTATCATTGAAAATACCTTATAATATATCGTAATTTGTAGTGTATCATTGAAAATACCTTATAATATATCGTAATATGCAGTGTATCATTGAAAATACCTTATAATATAACGTAATATAAAGTGTATCATTGAAAACACCTTATAATATAACGTAATCTGCAGTGTATCATTGAAAATACCTAATAATATAACGTAATATGCAGTGTATCATTGAAAATACCTTATTATATATCGTAATTTGTAGTGTATCATTGAAAATACCTTATAATATACCATAATATGCAGTTTATCATTGAAAATACCTTATAATATAACGTAATATGCAGTGTATCATTGAAAATACCTTATAATATAACGTAATATGCAGTGTATCATTGAAAATACCTTATAATATATGGTAATTTGTAGTGTATCATTGAAAATACCTTATAATATAACGTAATATGCAGTGTATCATTGAAAATACCTTATAATATAACGTAATATAAAGTGTATCATTGAAAACACCTTATAATATAACGTAATCTGCAGTGTATCATTGAAAATACCTTATAATATAACGTAATATGGAGTGTATCATTGAAAATACCTTATAATATAACGTAATATGCAGTGTATCATTGAAAATACCTTATAATATATAGTAGTTTACCATTGAATATACCTTATAATATAACGTAATATGCAGTGTATCATTGAAAATACCTTATAATATAACGTAATATGCAGTGTATCATTGAAAATACCTTATAATATAACGTAATATGCAGTGTATCATTGAAAATACCTTATGATATAACGTAATATGCAGTTTATCATTGAAAATACCTAATAATATAACGTAATATGCAGTGTATCATTGAAAATACCATATAATATATCGTAATATGCAGTGTATCATTGAAAATACCTTATAATATAACGTAATATGGAGTGTATCATTGAATATACCTTATAATATAACGTAATATGCAGTGTATCATTGAAAATATCTTATAATATATCATAATATGCAGTTTATCATTGAAAATACCTTATAATATATAGTAGTTTACCATTGAAAATACCTTATAATATAACGTAATATGCAGTGTATCATTGAAAATACCTTATAATATATCGTAATTTGTAGTGTATCATTGAAAATACCTTATAATATATCGTAATATGCAGTGTATCATTGAAAATACCTTATAATATAACGTAATATAAAGTGTATCATTGAAAACACCTTATAATATAACGTAATCTGCAGTGTATCATTGAAAATACCTTATAATATAACGTAATATGCAGTGTATCATTGAAAATACCTTATAATATATAGTAGTTTACCATTGAAAATACCTTATAATATAACGTAATATGCAGTGTATCATTGAAAATACCTTATTATATATCGTAATTTGTAGTGTATCATTGAAAATACCTTATAATATACCATAATATGCAGTTTATCATTGAAAATACCTTATAATATATCGTAATATGCAGTGTATCATTGAAAATACCATATAATATATCGTAATATGCAGTGTATCATTGAAAATACCTTATAATATATGGTAATTTGTAGTGTATCATTGAAAATACCTTGTAATATATCGTAATATGCAGTGTATCATTGAAAATACCTTATAATATAACGTAATATAAAGTGTATCATTGAAAACACCTTATAATATAACGTAATCTGCAGTGTATCATTGAAAATACCTTATAATATAACGTAATATGGAGTGTATCATTGAAAATACCTTATAATATAACGTAATATGCAGTGTATCATTGAAAATACCTTACGATATAACGTAGTATGCAGTGTATCATTGAAAATACCTTATAATATATAGTAGTTTACCATTGAAAATACTTTATAATATATCGTAATATGCAGTGTATCATTGAAAATACCTTATAATATAACGTAATATAAAGTGTATCATTGAAAACACCTTATAATATAACGTAATCTGCAGTGTATCATTGAAAACACCTTATAATATAACGTAATATGCAGTGTATCATTGAAAATACCTTATAATATATGGTAATTTGTAGTGTATCAATGAAAATACCTTATAATATAACGTAATATGCAGTGTATCATTGAAAATACCTTATAATATATCGTAATTTGTAGTGTATCATTGAAAATACCTTATAATATATCGTAATATGCAGTGTATCATTGAAAATACCTTATAATATAACGTAATATGCAGTGTATCATTGAAAATTCCTTATAATATAACGTAATATGCAGTGTATCATTGAAAATACCTTATTATATATCGTAATTTGTAGTGTATCATTGAAAATACCTTATAATATACCATAATATGCAGTTTATCATTGAAAATACCTTATAATATAACGTAATATGCAGTGTATCATTGAAAATACCATATAATATATCGTAATATGCAGTGTATCATTGAAAATACCTTATAATATAACGTAATATGCAGTGTATCATTGAAAATACCTTATAATATAACGAAATATGCAGTGTATCATTGAAAATACCTTATAATATATAGTAGTTTACCATTGAATATACCTTATAATATAACGTAATATGCAGTGTATCATTGAAAATACCATATAATATATCGTAATATGCAGTGTATCATTGAAAATACCTTATAATATAACGTAATATGGAGTGTATCATTGAATATACCTTATAATATAACGTAATATGCAGTGTATCATTGAAAATATCTTATAATATATCATAATATGCAGTTTATCATTGAAAATACCTTATAATATATAGTAGTTTACCATTGAAAATACCTTATAATATAACGTAATATGCAGTGTATCATTGAAAATACCTTATAATATATCGTAATTTGTAGTGTATCATTGAAAATACCTTATAATATATCGTAATATGCAGTGTATCATTGAAAATACCTTATAATATAACGTAATATAAAGTGTATCATTGAAAACACCTTATAATATAACGTAATCTGCAGTGTATCATTGAAAACACCTTATAATATAACGTAATATGCAGTGTATCAGTGAAAATACCTTACGATATAACGTAATCTGCAGTGTATCATTGAAAACACCTTATAATATAACGTAATATGCAGTGTATCATTGAAAATACCTTATAATATATGGTAATTTGTAGTGTATCAATGAAAATACCTTATAATATAACGTAATATGCAGTGTATCATTGAAAATACCTTATGATATAACGTAATATGCATTGTATCATTGAAAATACCATATAATATATCGTAATATGCAGTGTATCATTGAAAATACCTTATAATATAACGTAATATGCAGTGTATCATTGAAAATACCTTATAATATAACGTAATATGGAGTGTATCATTGAAAATACCTTATAATATAACGTAATATGCAGTGTATCATTGAAAATACCTTATAATATAACGTAATATGCAGTGTATCATTGAAAATACCTTATAATATAACGTAATATGCAGGGTATCATTGAAAATACCTTATGATATAACGTAATATGCAGTTTATCATTGAAAATACCTAATAATATAACGTAATATGCAGTGTATCATTGAAAATACCTTATAATATAACGTAATATGCAGTGTATCATTGAAAATACCTTATGATATAACGTAATATGCAGTGTATCATTGAAAATACCTTATAATATAACGTAATATGGAGTGTATCATTGAAAATACCTTATAATATAACGTAATATGCAGTGTATCATTGAAAATACCTTATAATATAACGTAATATGCAGTGTATCATTGAAAATACCTTATAATATATCGTAATTTGTAGTGTATCATTGAAAATACCTTATAATATATCGTAATATGCAGTGTATCATTGAAAATACCTTATAATATAACGTAATATAAAGTGTATCATTGAAAACACCTTATAATATAACGTAATCTGCAGTGTATCATTGAAAATACCTAATAATATAACGTAATATGCAGTGTATCATTGAAAATACCTTATTATATATCGTAATTTGTAGTGTATCATTGAAAATACCTTATAATATACCATAATATGCAGTTTATCATTGAAAATACCTTATAATATAACGTAATATGCAGTGTATCATTGAAAATACCATATAATATATCGTAATATGCAGTGTATCATTGAAAATACCTTATAATATATGGTAATTTGTAGTGTATCATTGAAAATACCTTATAATATATCGTAATATGCAGTGTATCATTGAAAATACCTTATAATATAACGTAATATAAAGTGTATCATTGAAAACACCTTATAATATAACGTAATCTGCAGTGTATCATTGAAAATACCTTATAATATAACGTAATATGGAGTGTATCATTGAAAATACCTTATAATATAACGTAATATGCAGTGTATCATTGAAAATACCTTATAATATATAGTAGTTTACCATTGAATATACCTTATAATATAACGTAATATGCAGTGTATCATTGAAAATACCTTATAATATAACGTAATATGCAGTGTATCATTGAAAATACCTTATAATATAACGTAATATGCAGGGTATCATTGAAAATACCTTATGATATAACGTAATATGCAGTTTATCATTGAAAATACCTAATAATATAACGTAATATGCAGTGTATCATTGAAAATACCATATAATATATCGTAATATGCAGTGTATCATTGAAAATACCTTATAATATAACGTAATATGGAGTGTATCATTGAATATACCTTATAATATAACGTAATATGCAGTGTATCATTGAAAATATCTTATAATATATCATAATATGCAGTTTATCATTGAAAATACCTTATAATATATAGTAGTTTACCATTGAAAATACCTTATAATATAACGTAATATGCAGTGTATCATTGAAAATACCTTATAATATATCGTAATTTGTAGTGTATCATTGAAAATACCTTATAATATATCGTAATATGCAGTGTATCATTGAAAATACCTTATAATATAACGTAATATAAAGTGTATCATTGAAAACACCTTATAATATAACGTAATCTGCAGTGTATCATTGAAAATACCTTATAATATAACGTAATATGCAGTGTATCATTGAAAATACCTTATAATATATAGTAGTTTACCATTGAAAATACCTTATAATATAACGTAATATGCAGTGTATCATTGAAAATACCTTATTATATATCGTAATTTGTAGTGTATCATTGAAAATACCTTATAATATACCATAATATGCAGTTTATCATTGAAAATACCTTATAATATAACGTAATATGCAGTGTATCATTGAAAATACCATATAATATAACGTAATATGCAGTGTATCATTGAAAATACCTTATAATATATGGTAATTTGTAGTGTATCATTGAAAATACCTTGTAATATATCGTAATATGCAGTGTATCATTGAAAATACCTTATAATATAACGTAATATAAAGTGTATCATTGAAAACACCTTATAATATAACGTAATCTGCAGTGTATCATTGAAAATACCTTATAATATAACGTAATATGGAGTGTATCATTGAAAATACCTTATAATATATCGTAATATGCAGTGTATCATTGAAAATACCTTACGATATAACGTAGTATGCAGTGTATCATTGAAAATACCTTATAATATATATTAGTTTACCATTGAAAATACTTTATAATATATCGTAATATGCAGTGTATCATTGAAAATACCTTATAATATAACGTAATATAAAGTGTATCATTGAAAACACCTTATAATATAACGTAATCTGCAGTGTATCATTGAAAACACCTTATAATATAACGTAATATGCAGTGTATCATTGAAAATACCTTATAATATATGGTAATTTGTAGTGTATCAATGAAAATACCTTATAATATAACGTAATATGCAGTGTATCATTGAAAATACCTTATAATATATCGTAATTTGTAGTGTATCATTGAAAATACCTTATAATATATCGTAATATGCAGTGTATCATTGAAAATACCTTATAATATAACGTAATATGCAGTGTATCATTGAAAATTCCTTATAATATAACGTAATATGCAGTGTATCATTGAAAATACCTTATAATATATAGTAGTTTACCATTGAAAATACCTTATAATATAACGTAATATGCAGTGTATCATTGAAAATATCTTATAATATATCATAATATGCAGTTTATCATTGAAAATACCTTATAATATATAGTAGTTTACCATTGAAAATACCTTATAATATAACGTAATATGCAGTGTATCATTGAAAATACCTTATAATATATCGTAATTTGTAGTGTATCATTGAAAATACCTTATAATATATCGTAATATGCAGTGTATCATTGAAAATACCTTATAATATAACGTAATATAAAGTGTATCATTGAAAACACCTTATAATATAACGTAATCTGCAGTGTATCATTGAAAATACCTTATAATATAACGTAATATGCAGTGTATCATTGAAAATACCTTATTATATATCGTAATTTGTAGTGTATCATTGAAAATACCTTATAATATACCATAATATGCAGTTTATCATTGAAAATACCTTATAATATAACGTAATATGCAGTGTATCATTGAAAATACCATATAATATATCGTAATATGCAGTGTATCATTGAAAATACCTTATAATATATGGTAATTTGTAGTGTATCATTGAAAATACCTTATAATATATCGTAATATGCAGTGTATCATTGAAAATACCTTATAATATAACGTAATATAAAGTGTATCATTGAAAACACCTTATAATATAACGTAATCTGCAGTGTATCATTGAAAATACCTTATAATATAACGTAATATGGAGTGTATCATTGAAAATACCTTATAATATAACGTAATATGCAGTGTATCATTGAAAATACCTTATAATATATAGTAGTTTACCATTGAATATACCTTATAATATAACGTAATATGCAGTGTATCATTGAAAATACCTTATAATATAACGTAATATGCAGTGTATCATTGAAAATACCTTATAATATAACGTAATATGCAGGGTATCATTGAAAATACCTTATGATATAACGTAATATGCAGTTTATCATTGAAAATACCTAATAATATAACGTAATATGCAGTGTATCATTGAAAATACCATATAATATATCGTAATATGCAGTGTATCATTGAAAATACCTTATAATATAACGTAATATGGAGTGTATCATTGAATATACCTTATAATATAACGTAATATGCAGTGTATCATTGAAAATATCTTATAATATATCATAATATGCAGTTTATCATTGAAAATACCTTATAATATATAGTAGTTTACCATTGAAAATACCTTATAATATAACGTAATATGCAGTGTATCATTGAAAATACCTTATAATATATCGTAATTTGTAGTGTATCATTGAAAATACCTTATAATATATCGTAATATGCAGTGTATCATTGAAAATACCTTATAATATAACGTAATATAAAGTGTATCATTGAAAACACCTTATAATATAACGTAATCTGCAGTGTATCATTGAAAATACCTTATAATATAACGTAATATGCAGTGTATCATTGAAAATACCTTATAATATATAGTAGTTTACCATTGAAAATACCTTATAATATAACGTAATATGCAGTGTATCATTGAAAATACCTTATTATATATCGTAATTTGTAGTGTATCATTGAAAATACCTTATAATATACCATAATATGCAGTTTATCATTGAAAATACCTTATAATATAACGTAATATGCAGTGTATCATTGAAAATACCATATAATATATCGTAATATGCAGTGTATCATTGAAAATACCTTATAATATATGGTAATTTGTAGTGTATCATTGAAAATACCTTGTAATATATCGTAATATGCAGTGTATCATTGAAAATACCTTATAATATAACGTAATATAAAGTGTATCATTGAAAACACCTTATAATATAACGTAATCTGCAGTGTATCATTGAAAATACCTTATAATATAACGTAATATGGAGTGTATCATTGAAAATACCTTATAATATAACGTAATATGCAGTGTATCATTGAAAATACCTTACGATATAACGTAGTATGCAGTGTATCATTGAAAATACCTTATAATATATATTAGTTTACCATTGAAAATACTTTATAATATATCGTAATATGCAGTGTATCATTGAAAATACCTTATAATATAACGTAATATAAAGTGTATCATTGAAAACACCTTATAATATAACGTAATCTGCAGTGTATCATTGAAAACACCTTATAATATAACGTAATATGCAGTGTATCATTGAAAATACCTTATAATATATGGTAATTTGTAGTGTATCAATGAAAATACCTTATAATATAACGTAATATGCAGTGTATCATTGAAAATACCTTATAATATATCGTAATTTGTAGTGTATCATTGAAAATACCTTATAATATATCGTAATATGCAGTGTATCATTGAAAATACCTTATAATATAACGTAATATGCAGTGTATCATTGAAAATACCTTATAATATAACGTAATATGCAGTGTATCATTGAAAATACCTTATTATATATCGTAATTTGTAGTGTATCATTGAAAATACCTTATAATATACCATAATATGCAGTTTATCATTGAAAATACCTTATAATATAACGTAATATGCAGTGTATCATTGAAAATACCATATAATATATCGTAATATGCAGTGTATCATTGAAAATACCTTATAATATAACGTAATATGGAGTGTATCATTGAAAATACCTTATAATATAACGAAATATGCAGTGTATCATTGAAAATACCTTATAATATATAGTAGTTTACCATTGAATATACCTTATAATATAACGTAATATGCAGTGTATCATTGAAAATACCATATAATATATCGTAATATGCAGTGTATCATTGAAAATACCTTATAATATAACGTAATATGGAGTGTATCATTGAATATACCTTATAATATAACGTAATATGCAGTGTATCATTGAAAATATCTTATAATATATCATAATATGCAGTTTATCATTGAAAATACCTTATAATATATAGTAGTTTACCATTGAAAATACCTTATAATATAACGTAATATGCAGTGTATCATTGAAAATACCTTATAATATATCGTAATTTGTAGTGTATCATTGAAAATACCTTATAATATATCGTAATATGCAGTGTATCATTGAAAATACCTTATAATATAACGTAATATAAAGTGTATCATTGAAAACACCTTATAATATAACGTAATCTGCAGTGTATCATTGAAAACACCTTATAATATAACGTAATATGCAGTGTATCAGTGAAAATACCTTACGATATAACGTAATCTGCAGTGTATCATTGAAAACACCTTATAATATAACGTAATATGCAGTGTATCATTGAAAATACCTTATAATATATGGTAATTTGTAGTGTATCAATGAAAATACCTTATAATATAACGTAATATGCAGTGTATCATTGAAAATACCTTATAATATATCGTAATTTGTAGTGTATCATTGAAAATACCTTATAATATATCGTAATATGCAGTGTATCATTGAAAATACCTTATAATATAACGTAATATGCAGTGTATCATTGAAAATACCTTATGATATAACGTAATATGCAGTGTATCATTGAAAATACCTTATAATATAACGTAATATGCAGTGTATCATTGAAAATACCTTATGATATAACGTAATATGCATTGTATCATTGAAAATACCATATAATATATCGTAATATGCAGTGTATCATTGAAAATACCTTATAATATAACGTAATATGCAGTGTATCATTGAAAATACCTTATAATATAACGTAATATGGAGTGTATCATTGAAAATACCTTATAATATAACGTAATATGCAGTGTATCATTGAAAATACCTTATAATATAACGTAATATGCAGTGTATCATTGAAAATACCTTATAATATAACGTAATATGCAGGGTATCATTGAAAATACCTTATGATACAACGTAATATGCAGTTTATCATTGAAAATACCTAATAATATAACGTAATATGCAGTGTATCATTGAAAATACCATATAATATATCGTAATATGCAGTGTATCATTGAAAATACCTTATAATATAACGTAATATGGAGTGTATCATTGAAAATACCTTATAGATACACTGCATATTACGTTATATTATAAGATATTTTAAATGATACTGTGACGTTCGTCACCACAGTCCGTCCTGCTCTTGCAAGCCCAGGCCGTTCCTGTGGTATATTTTTAAGGGGCCTGCCCCTCATTCATACGCCACTATTTCAAATCTCACAAGAATAAAGTTTCAAGGGACCGTTTCCCTATTGATACGGTCCGTTCCAGTCTAGTGAACCTACTACGTCGCAACCCCCACCAGAAGTCGAAATCATCGAGACAGCGGATCAAATCGATTATTAGTAGTCGACAGTTCGAACCGACAACACCATTCCTGCACCTGAATTATCTCACGAAATACGATAAAGACATAGTCTGAGAACAGAATTATTTCACGAAATACGATAAGGACATAGTCTGAGAACAGAATTATTTCACGAAATACGATAAGAACATAGTCTGAGAACTGAATTATTTCACGAAATACGATAAAGGACATAGTCTCAGAACAGAATTATTTCACGAAATACGATAAGGACATAGTCTCAGAACAGAATTATTTCACAAAATACGATAAAGGACTTAGACGCAGGAACGTCGATCCACCTCCAGTGATCCACTACCCCTTCCACTGGAACAACTTGACATGTGATTGGGACTACCCCCTTCCACCAACGTTGGACTATAAGGGAAGCAGCTGGACACCTACGAAGTCAGTTGAACTCAGGGATCAGTCGAAACCAGTTGAATTCAGGAATCAGGAAAGCAGTTGAAGTCAGAAGTCAGTCGAAGTCAGTCGAAGTCAGGAGTCAGTCGAAGTCAGGAGTCAGTCGAAGTCACGAGTCAGCTGAAGTCTGAAGTCAGAATTCTCCGGTGCACCATCCAGTGCAACGACTGTTCGCGTTCACTTTCCTCAATCCAACCTTTTAACCATTTACCTACTTTCATCATTCTCGATGATGAAACCGAGAGCACTTTGAACTATTTGTAGTTCTGGAACTCAAACTGAGAGGATACACCACCTCCTTCCTAATCCCCTTATACGTCGATATTGCTGCGTGCGGACCAGCACAGAATAAATTCATTTGCGTGTGCGAACGTGCGTGTATCAAGAACCTTAGTCGTGAGAGGAGTCGCCAACCACTTTTTCACCCCTGTCCTATACCTACACGTTCGAGCACGGCGGACTGGATCTAGCCTCTCGAGCTCCCCCACTACCACATTCCTGGCGGACTGGGTCCAGCCGTTTGTGCGTCCTTCAATTTCCCTCGAACTAGGCGGACTGGGTCTAGCCGTTCGAGTTCCCTCACCTACCACAATCTTGGCGGACTAGGTCTAGCCGTTTGTGAAGTCTCCAATTTTCCTCGAACTAGGCGGACTGGGTCCAGCCGTTCGACCTACCGTACCCACCCACAATCTTGGCGGACTTGGTCCAGCCGTTTGCGTGTGCGTACTCCAATTCACGGCCCAGGCGGACTAGGTCCAGCCGACCGGGGATCCCATCCCGACATTCTCTCTCTGGCGACGGAACGACGTAACTCGTCCTACGTCGCAACGAACCGTAAACATCGAAATAAATTCGCACGCGTAAAAACGTAACGTCTTCGCGGACCCCGCGTGAGACGTAACAAATTGGTGACAGCGGTGGATTTGAATTGCTCAACGAAGCACCCACAATTGCCGCAATTCATATAATTTTCCGCTCACACGATGTCTCAGCATTCAGAGCGAAGCAACAGCGTACTAGAGGAACCGATTCTTCCTGTCGAGGATCCAACGAGGGAGATTACCCTGTTGGAACAATTTAAAGAGATGCTACTCAAGCACCAAGAACTACTCGCCAAGCACAATGTACCTGTTCCAGTTCCCGAGGTCAAACTTGAACCTGCGTCGAATCTCACTGTCATCGAGGGGATGGCTAAACAATTAAGAAAGATGCAGTCAATTATCGAAAAACTGGGAGGCCCAGCAAACTCCCACGTATCCGATCACACCTCGACGTCTGAAACCCCGAACCCACTGCATAAAATCGTGGAAAAGACGGATTATTATTCATCCCGCGAGTATGGACGAATTACACTGAAAGACGCGGTAGAAACCGTTCCCCACTTCGATGGAGGTAACATCACAGTCTTTCAATTCGCACGAGCATGCAAGCGGGCTCGCGAACTGCTACCCGCCAAAGCGGAACCAAATCTAGCAAAACTCCTGCGCAACAGACTCAAGGGACATGCGGCCCTGGCTGTCGAAGATCAAACACATAATTCCGTAGACGAGCTAATAAACCGGCTAAGATACGTCTTCGCCCCCTCGAAAACTCCTAACCATTACCGCGGCGAACTAGCGAACATCATAAAAGAGCCCAGAGAACACATCCTCGACTACATAACGCGAGCCAAAGACTTGAATTCCGCTATTGTCGACGGCGAAAGGGAGCGTTATGGAAGTTTGACCGACAAACATGTCAGCGATATAGACGACCTTACTCTGGACTCCTTCCTGGACGGGTTACCTCCCGACATGAGAACCCGAATCCGACACGAAGGCTGTTTCGGCTTAGCCGAAACCTTCGATTCCGCAATCCAGATAACTAAAGAAATGGAAAGAGATGAGCGAAGATTTTCGACGACTCCACGAACGTCACAGCTCACATGTCAAATTTGTCTAAGGCCGGGGCATGAGGCCCGTACCTGCCGCAACCATCGACAATACCGCGGTCCCTCCCAGGATGCTCGAGGTCAAATCACTCGTTGGCCAGATCCGCCACGTCGCGCCGCCAACAACGACGCGACCAGCACACCTACAAGTCGTCTAATGGATCTAAAGATCTGTACATACTGCAAAATCCCGGGCCACCTAATCTCCGATTGTAGGAAACGAGCCTACAATAATCAACGGTTCCAGGGAAACGAGAACCGCCCACGAGAACCCCCGAGCGCGCCTCGTGGAGCACCCCCACAGCAGACGCGCTCCGCACTTCCGATAATCGCGGAACGAGAAGACCAGGACAAGCACGAATGTGTACAGTCCAATTAAAACCGGCTCGACTCGTACCTGCAGTCATGCTACATTCTGTCGACCTAAACGAAGCGACAGAAGCTATGGTCGACACAGGATCGGAAATCAATATAATCAAACAAAAATCATTGGTCGAACCCGAGTTAATCAATACCCAAGAAAGGGTGATTATTACAGGTATTACCAACCACACCATCACCACCCTTGGCACGTTCGAATTGAACATTTTCAATCACAAGGTGATATTTCATGTCGTCACCGACGATCTACCAATTCCCCAAAATAGCATAATTGGCTCAGAATTTTTTCGAAACCAATCCGTCGACATTGTCTATTCGGAAAGTTGCCTCCGTTTCCACGGTACCACCATACCATTCCTTAATCGTGAACCGATCACGCTACCTGCTAGATCGAAAACGGTCATCCCCATACACATCCTGAATCCAAATCTTGGCGAAGGCTACGTGCCGCGTCAAAACCTCGGCGAAGGAGTCCATTTAGGACACGCCATAATTAAATCAAAGCAAGGAAAAGCTTATCTCCCCGCAGTCAATACAACCAATCAAAGTATTGTACTGCAAGAACCCAACATCGAACTCGAGGAGTTCGAAGAACCCTCACTAATTCCTCTTTCGCATACCCCTTCTATTTCTCTCACCACAGTGCACCCACCTACTAAATCTTTACTAAATCCAGGTGCGCTGTGCGTCCAATCTCAACCCCCTCCAAAAGCATGCGAATCCAATTCTACACTCCCACCTCGCATGTCGGAGTCCCCTTCTAAAGAGTCCAAGCTGATTCTACCTACCCCCAAAACCTGCAAAAAGGAATCCTCTGAGGCCACTTCGAATTCTAATTCATTATTCCCTTGCCATCATATTCGTCAACATGCGAAACCTCTAATATCCCCCGATACAAATCCCCGTGGAAACGACCGTATATCCGCAATCATGCAACATTTAAATACGGAGCACTTGAACCCCGAAGAAAGAAACAGTGTCGGAAATCTTGTTGATCAATACAACACGATATTTCATTTACCCGAAAGCCAACTCGGCCACACCGACGCAATAACGCATCGAATTACGACAACAGATGATCGTCCTATAAACGTGAAACAATATCGTTTCCCACCAATTCACAAAGAGGAGATTAACAAACAAGTAAACGAACTGCTCGACAACGATATCATACAACCATCGATATCTCCCTACAATTCTCCTATCTGGATCGTCCCCAAAAAACCAGGACCAGATGGGCAAAAGAAATGGCGAATGGTAATCGATTACCGATTATTAAATGCCAAAACGATACCAGACGCCTACCCGTTGCCCAACATTACTGATATATTGGATCAGCTGGGCGGCGCCAAATATTTTTCCGTCTTCGACCTAGCGTCAGGATTCCACCAGATCCCAATGGACAAATCTGACACCCAAAAGACGGCATTCTCTACTCCTTACGGGCATTACGAATTTAAACGAATGCCATTCGGCCTAAGAAACGCACCAGCTACTTTCCAGCGATTAATGGATCACGTTCTTTCTGGACTTCAAGGAATAGAAATGTTCGTATATTTAGACGACATTGTCATATACGCAAGTTCCGTCAGGGAACACGAAATAAAATTCCGGAAATTAGCTGGAAAATTGCAAAAAGCCAACCTCAAGCTACAGCCAGAAAAATGCGAGTTCTTACGAAAAGAAGTGGCATATTTGGGCCACATCATTACCGAGAATGGAGTCCGACCTGACCCAAAGAAAATAGAGGCAGTGGCAAAGTTTCCTACACCAAACAACCCAAGAAAGATCAAGAGTTTCCTCGGTCTCGCCGGATATTATAGGAAATTTATACCAAATTTTTCAAAAATCGCCAGACCTTTAACAAATCTGTTGAAAAAACAGATAAAATTTTCTTGGGGTCATAAAGAACAGGAATCGTTTGAATATTTACGACAACAATTGACCACTCAACCAATTTTACAATTCCCGGACTTCACAAAACAATTCCACGTCACAACAGACGCATCTTGTAACGCCATCGGTGGAGTTCTAAGCCAGACCGTTGAAAACAAAGAGTTACCAATATCTTATGCATCAAGAACATTGAATAATGCAGAGGAAAATTATTCGACGATAGAGAAAGAACTATTGGCCATTGTATATTGCGTGGGACACTTCAGGCCCTACCTGTATGGCAAAACCTTTAGTCTGTATACGGATCACAAACCACTGGTATGGTTACACAGCGTTAAAGATCCTACATCCCGCTTAGTTAGATGGAGATTAAAACTAGCGGAGTACGACTATGAAATTCGCTACCAACCAGGGAAGACCAATTACATTGCAGATGCACTGTCACGAATAAACCACGCAAAAATACTGCCTATAAGAGCCCGATCAACTAGCGACAGTGACCCAGACGAAGACTTGCCTGTCGCGAAAAGACACAAACGCGCCGCATCACGTACGGTTCCGCAAGAACCGGCAACGCCATCAAACCAGTCAACAAATCCATCGGAATCAAATAGTTCCACACCGGAAACACTCACCCCCGAACGGATAGCAGATGATAGCGATTACTTGCCGTCTCAGACTTCTGAACGAAGTACAACCGATAGATATATCGGACGACCACTCAGACACAGCCTCTGAAAATAGCTCCTCAGAGGAGGAAAACGAAACAACACCCGTAATAACGCCTGGTAACGAATTCGGCTTCCAAATCATCGAATCCAACGATCCCCTTACCTTGATCCACGATAATCACGTGTTCCTCGTTACTACAAGAGGAGAACCCTGTGACGAAGGATCAAAAGAACTCCAACGAGGCAATATTCTACCACAGGGCATGAAACTGACCCTGGGAAGAGCAAGGGTATTCGAAAACAGAAACAGACAACTGATAGCCCTAGCGATACAGGAAAGAGTTGTGATGCAACCGGATCCAGCGATCCTAGAAGAATGCATATCGTCCCTACGAGATGTTATATGCGAAATGGGTCTCCAAACGATCTGCATCGCGAAACAACCAATGCTCGGAACAGAACCCTGGAATACAGTATTGGAATTACTAAAAACCTACCTCTCAGAACTCAACGTTACAATAACAGTAACATCGCAATCTGTCAGAATCCCTGAAGAAACGGAAAAACAGGCTATCATCGCAGAAAACCACTGCTCCGCTATAGCCGGCCACAAGGGAGTCACTAAGACATATGGTCGGATACGACAACAATACTTCTGGAAAAATATGAAAAAGGAAATACAAACCTTCATCCAGAATTGCCTAGAATGTCAAAGGAAAAAACTCGTACGCGTGAAAACGCGTCAACCGATGATAATAACAGACACGCCCGGGTCGGCATTCGATAAAGTAAGCATGGACGTCGTTGGACCCCTTCCGTCCACTAGAAAAGGAAATTCATACATCCTTACCATTCAAGACCTACTCACGAAATTTTCCTTAGCAATTCCGTTACCTAACGTAAAATCCGCCCAAATTGCGGACGCTTTCATAAAAGAGTTCATTTGTCGCTACGGAACTCCCCGAGCGATCCTTACCGATCAAGGAACCAATTTCGTAGGCACTTTCATTAAAACAATAACCAAAAGATTTAAAATCCAACACTTCAAATCCACGTCATTTCACCCACAAACTAACGGTTCCATAGAAAGATCGCATCACGTACTTGCAGAATATTTAAAAATGTACGTAACGGCCAACAAAGAATGGGACGAATGGACCAACCTCGCTTCCTTCTCCTATAATACCAGTATCCACGAAGGAACACGATACACACCACATCAATTGGTCTTCGGCAAAGTTGCTAGAACCCCAACCACGGAAAGTAGAACAAGTAATACGGGAATAATCACTTACAATGATTATCTCAGTAATCTAAACCGCATCATTACCGAAACACAAAGGTTAGCGCGTTCCAACCTACAGAAAGCGAAAGAAAAATCGAAGGAACAGTACGATAAACGAATCCACTCATACGACTTCCAAGTGGGCGAATCCATCTTCGTACTAAAACAACCAAAAAAAGGAAAATTCGACGATAATTATACGGGACCACACACGATATTGGAAGTATACCCAAATAAAAACCTGAAAATCACGTGGAGAAGGGGTACCAAAATCATCCATTCGAATACAGCAAGACCGTCACGCCTCCAAGACACAGTCGGTTTAACTTGAAAAAGGAGAGAGGGAAAATCCCCCCCCCCTAATCTACACAATATAATCGAGATCAACGACGAAAATCGATCATTCGTACAGCAACCATGTGTCTACACAGTCAACGTCGTACATCCACGGAAGAGAAGCGATTTGAATACTTAGATCAATTCGCTAGATTCAAGTGCTACACCGGCACACTATACATAAACAGTAAAAACGAGGAAATGTGTGAAAGTTGTGTAAAATTAGAACCGAAGCAAGGAATCACAACACACAGGGTTCTGCACCATATACACGATATCGGAATGGCAAACAAATGCTCGAAATGCTCGGGAGAGGTATTGACACCAACACAGCTGATCGAATGTATTCATTGCTCCGTCAAACTAATGGAAGCGGCAACGCCATTTATATTTGCACGAACACCATTTATAATCCGAATAACACCACAAAGCGAAAGAAATCACAATAATACAGGATAACCCCCTTCCCCACCATTCCCCCTGGTCACCCAGAATCTCTACCCCTCCCCCCCCCAAAAAAACCTTCCCCTCACCCGCCAAAGTGACCCTCACAAAAAACCCTTCCCCCCCCCCTCAAAAAGAAAAAAAACCTTCCCCTCACCCACCAAATTACCCCCACCCTTCACCCTTTTTTACCCACCGCTTCCCCCTCTTCTCACTATTACCCCCCCCCCTCACAAAACTAAACATCCTATATAAACAATGGCAATCGCCAAATTCGCACAGTGATTATCATGGAACAGACCAAGACACACAAAAAAACCCACCGCGCTGGAAGGAAGACGCAGTACAGAAGGATTCTGCGCTCGCTGTACGAGGACACATCGTCCACCGGGCACCTGACGAATTTCGGGATCCCGGACGAAATAGATCCGACAATCAAGAAGTACATACCGTTCCAGATCGTCATCCCGCCAGAACCACCAACCACCCGCCAACACAGACAACTGGTGGTGGACGTCCGGCCAGACGACCCCAACGAGTGGCTGCCCAGACCATGGGAACAACCCCGGATCACGTCGATCACAAAAATGCCGGAGGGCTACGAGTGGGACCCAATAACGTTCCGCGTACGGGTCAAAAAGACGCTCCGGAAAACGGCGCAGCCACCACCACCACCAGCCGCACAAACAGCAAAGGGCCACCCAGAGGTGGAAATAGTCACGCTGGAGTAGGCCCTCCACCCAGCTAAAAGAGAAGCCATTATTTTCATTTCTACTTTTATTTTACACTTTTTATCCTCCCCGCATAACTGCAGTAGCGTTATTTAACTTCACCCTTTTATTATTACTATTAGTATTATTATCATTATTATTACTACTACTATTATTACTACGACTACTATTACTACTACTACCATTATTATTATTATTATTATTATTATCATCATTATTACTACTACTACTACTACTACTACTACTACGAGCCACAAGTGCAAACAAATGTTCATTTAATTTATTTTTATTTTTATTTTCTTGGCAATCCCCATTTTTCGGACACACGCCACATACAATTATTATTTTCTATTTTGGCATCCGACTCAACACGAACTATATATTTTGTTTTACTCTTATTTCCCACCTTCCCTCCACTTTCAAAAAAAAAAAAGTGTAAAATTTATTTTTCTACGAAAAAGGAAATTTTTCCTTTTTTTTTCCCCGAGGGGTGACGTGTGACGTTCGTCACCACAGTCCGTCCTGCTCTTGCAAGCCCAGGCCGTTCCTGTGGTATATTTTTAAGGGGCCTGCCCCTCATTCATACGCCACTATTTCAAATCTCACAAGAATAAAGTTTCAAGGGACCGTTTCCCTATTGATACGGTCCGTTCCAGTCTAGTGAACCTACTACGTCGCAACCCCCACCAGAAGTCGAAATCATCGAGACAGCGGATCAAATCGATTATTAGTAGTCGACAGTTCGAACCGACAACACCATTCCTGCACCTGAATTATCTCACGAAATACGATAAAGACATAGTCTGAGAACAGAATTATTTCACGAAATACGATAAGGACATAGTCTGAGAACAGAATTATTTCACGAAATACGATAAGAACATAGTCTGAGAACTGAATTATTTCACGAAATACGATAAAGGACATAGTCTCAGAACAGAATTATTTCACGAAATACGATAAGGACATAGTCTCAGAACAGAATTATTTCACAAAATACGATAAAGGACTTAGACGCAGGAACGTCGATCCACCTCCAGTGATCCACTACCCCTTCCACTGGAACAACTTGACATGTGATTGGGACTACCCCCTTCCACCAACGTTGGACTATAAGGGAAGCAGCTGGACACCTACGAAGTCAGTTGAACTCAGGGATCAGTCGAAACCAGTTGAATTCAGGAATCAGGAAAGCAGTTGAAGTCAGAAGTCAGTCGAAGTCAGTCGAAGTCAGGAGTCAGTCGAAGTCAGGAGTCAGTCGAAGTCACGAGTCAGCTGAAGTCTGAAGTCAGAATTCTCCGGTGCACCATCCAGTGCAACGACTGTTCGCGTTCACTTTCCTCAATCCAACCTTTTAACCATTTACCTACTTTCATCATTCTCGATGATGAAACCGAGAGCACTTTGAACTATTTGTAGTTCTGGAACTCAAACTGAGAGGATACACCACCTCCTTCCTAATCCCCTTATACGTCGATATTGCTGCGTGCGGACCAGCACAGAATAAATTCATTTGCGTGTGCGAACGTGCGTGTATCAAGAACCTTAGTCGTGAGAGGAGTCGCCAACCACTTTTTCACCCCTGTCCTATACCTACACGTTCGAGCACGGCGGACTGGATCTAGCCTCTCGAGCTCCCCCACTACCACATTCCTGGCGGACTGGGTCCAGCCGTTTGTGCGTCCTTCAATTTCCCTCGAACTAGGCGGACTGGGTCTAGCCGTTCGAGTTCCCTCACCTACCACAATCTTGGCGGACTAGGTCTAGCCGTTTGTGAAGTCTCCAATTTTCCTCGAACTAGGCGGACTGGGTCCAGCCGTTCGACCTACCGTACCCACCCACAATCTTGGCGGACTTGGTCCAGCCGTTTGCGTGTGCGTACTCCAATTCACGGCCCAGGCGGACTAGGTCCAGCCGACCGGGGATCCCATCCCGACATTCTCTCTCTGGCGACGGAACGACGTAACTCGTCCTACGTCGCAACGAACCGTAACCATCAAAATAAATTCGCACGCGTAAAAACGTAACGTCTTCGCGGACCCCGCGTGAGACGTAACAATACACTGCATATTACGTTATATTATAAGGTATTTTCAATGATGCACTGCATATTACGTTATACTATATGGTATTTTCAATGATACACTACAAATTACGATATATTATAAGGTATTTTCAATGATACACTGTATATTACGTTGTATTATAAGGTATTTTCATTGATAGACTAGAATTACCATATATTCTAAGGTATTTTCAATGATACACTGCATATTACGTTTTATTATAAGGTATTTGTAATGATACACTGCATATTACGTTATATCATAAAGTATTTTCAATGATACACTGCATATTACGTTATATTATAAGGTATTTTCAATGATACAGTGCATATTACGTTATATTATAATTTATTTTCAATGATGCACTGCATATTACGTTATACTATAAGGTATTTTCAATGATACACTACAAATTACGATATATTATAAGGTATTTTCAATGATACTCTGCATATTACGTTGTATTATAGGTATTTTCATTGATAGACTAGAATTACCATATATTCCAAGGTATTTTCATTGATACACTGCATATTACGTTTTATTATAAGGTATTTTCAATGATACACGGCAAATTACGTTATATTATATGGTATTTTCAATGATACACTGCATATTACGTTATATTATAAACGTATTTTCAATGATAAACTACATATTACGATATATTATATGGTATTTTCAATGATACACTGCATATTACGTTATATTATAAGGTATTTTCATTGATAGACTAGAATTACCATATATTCTAAGGTATTTTCAATGATACACTGCATATTACGTTATATTATAAGGTATTTACAATGATACACTGCATATTACGTTATATCATAAGGTATTTTCAATGATACACTGCATATTACGTTGTATTATAAGGTATTTTCATTGATAGACTAGAATTACCATATATTCTAAGGTATTTTCAATGATACACAGCATATTACGTTTTATTATAAGGTATTTTCAATGATACACTGCATATTACGTTATATCATAAGGTATTTTCAATGATACACTGCATATTACGTTATATTATAAGGTATTTTCAATGATACACTGCATATTACGTTGTATCATAAGGTATTTTCATTGATAGACTAGAATTACCATATATTCCAAGGTATTTTCATTGATACACTGCATATTACGTTTTATTATAAGGTATTTTCAATGATACACGGCAAATTACGTTATATTATAAGGTATTTTCATTGATACACTACAAATTACCATATATTATAAGGTATTTTCAATGATACACTGCATATTACGTTATATTATAACGTATTTTCCATGATAAACTATATATTACGATATATTATATGGTATTTTCAATGATACACTGCATATTACATTATATTATAAGGTATTTTCGTTGATACATTACAAATTACCATATATTATAAGGTATTTTCAATGATACACTGCATATTACGTTATATCATAAGGTACTTTCAATGATACACTGCATATTACGTTTATCATAAGGTATTTTCAATGATACACTGCATATTACGTTATATCATAAGGTATTTTCAATGATACACTGCATATTACGTTATATCATAAGGTACTTTCAATGATACACTGCATATTAAGTTATATCATAAGGTATTTTCAATGATACACTGCATATTACGTTATATCATAAGGTATTTTCAATGATACACTGCATATTACGTTATATTATAAGGTATTTTCAATGATGCACTGCATATTACGTTATACTATATGGTATTTTCAATGATACACTACAAATTACGATATATTATAAGGTATTATCAATGATACACTGTATATTACGTTGTATTATAAGGTATTTTCATTGATAGACTAGAATTACCATATATACTAAGGTATTTTCAATGATACACTGCATATTACGTTTTATTATAAGGTATTTTTAATGATACACTGCATATTACGTTATATCATAAAGTATTTTCAATGATACACTGCATATTACGTTATATTATAAGGTATTTTCAATGATACAGTGCATATTACGTTATATTATAATTTATTTTCAATGATGCACTGCATATTACGTTATACTATATGGTATTTTCAATGATACACTACAAATTCCGATATATTATAAGGTATTTTCAATGATACACTGCATATTACGTTGTATTATAAGGTATTTTCATTGATAGACTAGAATTACCATATATTCCAAGGTATTTTCATTGATACACTGCATATTACGTTTTTATTATAAGGTATTTTCAATGATACACGGCAAATTACGTTATATTATATGGTATTTTCAATGATACACTGCATATTACGTTATATTATAACGTATTTTCAATGATAAACTACATATTACGATATATTATATGGTATTTTCAATGATACACTGCATATTCGTTATATTATAAGGTATTTTCATTGATACACTACAAATTACCATATATTATAAGGTATTTTCAATGATACACTGCATATTACATTATATCATAAGGTATTTTCAATGATACACTGCATATTACGTTATATCATAAGGTATTTTCAATGATACACTGCATATTACGTTGTATTATAAGGTATTTTCAATGATACACTGCATATTACGTTGTATTATAAGGTATTTTCCATGATAAACTATATATTACGATATATTATATGGTATTTTCAATGATACACTGCATATTACATTATATTATAAGGTATTTTCGTTGATACATTACAAATTACCATATATTATAAGGTATTTTCAATGATACACTGCATATTACATTATATCATAAGGTATTTTCAATGATACACTGCATATTACGTTATATCATAAGGTATTTTCAATGATACACTGCATATTACGTTGTATTATAAGGTATTTTCATTGATAGACTAGAATTACCATATATTCCAAGGTATTTTCAATGATACACAGCATATTACGTTTTTTTATAAGGTATTTTCAATGATACACTGCATATTACGTTATATCATAAGGTATTTTCAATGATACACTGCATATTACGTTATATTATAAGGTATTTTCAATGATACACTGCATATTACGTTGTATTATAAGGTATTTTCATTGATAGACTAGAATTACCATATATTCCAAGGTATTTTCATTGATACACTGCATATTACGTTTTATTATAAGGTATTTTCAATGATACACGGCAAATTACGTTATATTATAAGGTATTTTCATTGATACACTACAAATTACCATATATTATAAGGTATTTTCAATGATACACTGCATATTACGTTATATTATAACGTATTTTCCATGATAAACTATATATTACGATATATTATATGGTATTTTCAATGATACACTGCATATTACATTATATTATAAGGTATTTTCGTTGATACATTACAAATTACCATATATTATAAGGTATTTTCAATGATACACTGCATATTACGTTATATCATAAGGTACTTTCAATGATACACTGCATATTACGTTATATCATAAGGTATTTTCAATGATACACTGCATATTACGTTATATCATAAGGTATTTTCAATGATACACTGCATATTACGTTATATTATAAGGTATTTTCAATGATGCACTGCATATTACGTTATACTATATGGTATTTTCAATGATACACTACAAATTACGATATATTATAAGGTATTTTCAATGATACACTGTATATTACGTTATATTATAAGGTATTTTCAATGATACACTGCATATTACGTTGTATCATAAGGTATTTTCATTGATAGACTAGAATTACCATATATTCCAAGGTATTTTCATTGATACACTGCATATTACGTTTTATTATAAGGTATTTTCAATGATACACGGCAAATTACGTTATATTATAAGGTATTTTCAATGATACACTGCAAATTACCATATATTATAAGGTATTTTCAATGATACACTGCATATTACGTTATATT
Source organism: Lasioglossum lativentre (assembly GCA_916610255.1). Taxonomy (NCBI): domain Eukaryota; kingdom Metazoa; phylum Arthropoda; class Insecta; order Hymenoptera; family Halictidae; genus Lasioglossum; species Lasioglossum lativentre. Next base: position 100,358 of record CAKAJI010000394.1, read on the forward strand.
ATAACGTATTTTCCATGATAAACTATATATTACGATATATTATATGGTATTTTCAATGATACACTGCATATTACATTATATTATAAGGTATTTTCGTTGATACATTACAAATTACCATATATTATAAGGTATTTTCAATGATACACTGCATATTACGTTATATCATAAGGTACTTTCAGTGATACACTGCATATTACGTTATATCATAAGGTATTTTCAATGATACACTGCATATTACGTTATATCATAAGGTATTTTCAATGATACACTGCATATTACGTTATATTATAAGGTATTTTCAATGATACACTGCATATTACGTTATATCATAAGGTACTTTCAATGATACACTGCATATTAAGTTATATCATAAGGTATTTTCAATGATACACTGCATATTACGTTATATCATAAGGTATTTTCAATGATACACTGCATATTACGTTATATTATAAGGTATTTTCAATGATGCACTGCATATTACGTTATACTATATGGTATTTTCAATGATACACTACAAATTACGATATATTATAAGGTATTTTCAATGATACACTGTATATTACGTTGTATTATAAGGTATTTTCATTGATAGACTAGAATTACCATATATTCTAAGGTATTTTCAATGATACACTGCATATTACGTTTTATTATAAGGTATTTTTAATGATACACTGCATATTACGTTATATCATAAAGTATTTTCAATGATACACTGCATATTACGTTATATTATAAGGTATTTTCAATGATACAGTGCATATTACGTTATATTATAATTTATTTTCAATGATGCACTGCATATTACGTTATACTATATGGTATTTTCAATGATACACTACAAATTCCGATATATTATAAGGTATTTTCAATGATACACTGCATATTACGTTGTATTATAAGGTATTTCATTGATAGACTAGAATTACCATATATTCCAAGGTATTTTCATTGATACACTGCATATTACGTTTTATTATAAGGTATTTTCAATGATACACGGCAAATTACGTTATATTATATGGTATTTTCAATGATACACTGCATATTACGTTATATTATAACGTATTTTCAATGATAAACTACATATTACGATATATTATATGGTATTTTCAATGATACACTGCATATTACGTTATATTATAAGGTATTTTCATTGATACACTACAAATTACCATATATTATAAGGTATTTTCAATGATACACTGCATATTACATTATATCATAAGGTATTTTCAATGATACACTGCATATTACGTTATATCATAAGGTATTTTCAATGATACACTGCATATTACGTTGTATTATAAGGTATTTTCATTGATAGACTAGAATTACCATATATTCCAAGGTATTTTCAATGATACACAGCATATTACGTTTTATTATAAGGTATTTTCAATGATACACTGCATATTACGTTATATCATAAGGTATTTTCAATGATACACTGCATATTACGTTATATTATAAGGTATTTTCAATGATACACTGCATATTACGTTGTATTATAAGGTATTTTCATTGATAGACTAGAATTACCATATATTCCAAGGTATTTTCATTGATACACTGCATATTACGTTTTATTATAAGGTATTTTCAATGATACACGGCAAATTACGTTATATTATAAGGTATTTTCATTGATACACTACAAATTACCATATATTATAAGGTATTTTCAATGATACACTGCATATTACGTTATATTATAACGTATTTTCCATGATAAACTATATATTACGATATATTATATGGTATTTTCAATGATACACTGCATATTACATTATATTATAAGGTATTTTCGTTGATACATTACAAATTACCATATATTATAAGGTATTTTCAATGATACACTGCATATTACGTTATATCATAAGGTACTTTCAATGATACACTGCATATTACGTTATATCATAAGGTATTTTCAATGATACACTGCATATTACGTTATATCATAAGGTATTTTCAATGATACACTGCATATTACGTTATATTATAAGGTATTTTCAATGATACACTGCATATTACGTTATATCATAAGGTACTTTCAATGATACACTGCATATTAAGTTATATCATAAGGTATTTTCAATGATACACTGCATATTACGTTATATCATAAGGTATTTTCAATGATACACTGCATATTACGTTATATTATAAGGTATTTTCAATGATGCACTGCATATTACGTTATACTATATGGTATTTTCAATGATACACTACAAATTACGATATATTATAAGGTATTTTCAATGATACACTGTATATTACGTTGTATTATAAGGTATTTTCATTGATAGACTAGAATTACCATATATTCTAAGGTATTTTCAATGATACACTGCATATTACGTTTTATTATAAGGTATTTTTAATGATACACTGCATATTACGTTATATCATAAAGTATTTTCAATGATACACTGCATATTACGTTATATTATAAGGTATTTTCAATGATACAGTGCATATTACGTTATATTATAATTTATTTTCAATGATGCACTGCATATTACGTTATACTATATGGTATTTTCAATGATACACTACAAATTACGATATATTATAAGGTATTTTCAATGATACACTGCATATTACGTTGTATTATAAGGTATTTTCATTGATAGACTAGAATTACCATATATTCCAAGGTATTTTCATTGATACACTGCATATTACGTTTTATTATAAGGTATTTTCAATGATACACGGCAAATTACGTTATATTATATGGTATTTTCAATGATACACTGCATATTACGTTATATTATAACGTATTTTCAATGATAAACTACATATTACGATATATTATATGGTATTTTCAATGATACACTGCATATTACGTTATATTATAAGGTATTTTCATTGATACACTACAAATTACCATATATTATAAGGTATTTTCAATGATAAACTATATATTACGATATATTATAAGGTATTTTCAATGATACACTGCATATTACGTTATATTATAAGGTATTTTCAATGATACACTGCATATGACGTTATATTATAAGATGTTTTCAATGATACACTGCATATTACGTTATATTATGAGGTATTTTCAATGATACACTGCATATTACGTTATATTATAAGGTACTTTTAATGATACACTACAAATTACGATATATTATAAGGTATTTTCAATGATACACTGCATATTACGTTATATTATAACGTATTTTCCATGATAAACTATATATTACGATATATTATATGGTATTTTCAATGATACACTGCATATTACATTATATTATAAGGTATTTTCGTTGATACATTACAAATTACCATATATTATAAGGTATTTTCAATGATACACTGCATATTACGTTATATCATAAGGTACATTCAATGATACACTGCATATTACGTTATATCATAAGGTATTTTCAATGATACACTGCATATTACGTTATATCATAAGGTATTTTCAATGATACACTGCATATTACGTTATATTATAAGGTATTTTCAATGATGCACTGCATATTACGTTATACTATATGGTATTTTCAATGATACACTACAAATTACGATATATTATGAGGTATTTTCAATGATACACTGCATATTACGTTATATTATAACGTATTTTCAATGATACACAGCATATTACGTGATATTATAAGGTATTTTCATTGATACACTACAAATTACGATATATTATAAGATATTTTCAATGATAAACTACTATATATTATAAGGTATTTTCAATGATACACTGCATATTACGTTATATTATAAGGTGTTTTCAATGATACACTGCATATTACGTTATAGTGTAAGGTATTTTCAATGATACACTGCATATCACGTTATATTATGAGGTATTTTCAATGATACACTGCATATAACGTTATATTATGAGGTATTTTCAATGATATACTGCATATTACGTTATATTATAAGGTACTTTCAATGATACACTACAAATTACGATATATTATAAGGTATTTTCAATGATAAACTACTGTATATTATAAGGTATTTTCAATGATACACTGCATATTACGTTATATTATAAGGTATTTTCAATGATACACTGCATATTACGTTATATTATAAGGTATTTTCAATGATACACTGCATATTATGATATATTATGAGGTATTTTCAATGATACACTGCATATTACGTTATATTATAAGGTATTTTCAATGATAAACTACTATATATTATAAGGTATTTTCAATGATACACTACAAATTACGATATATTATAAGGTATTTTCAATGATACACTACAAATTACGATATATTATAAGGTATTTTCAATGATAAACTACTATATATTATAAGGTATTTTCAATGATTCACTGCATATTACGTTATATTGTAAGGTATTTTCAATGATACACTGCATATTACGTTATATTATAAGGTATTTTCAATGATACACTGCATATTACGTTATATTATGAGGTATTTTCAATGATACACTGTATATTACGTTGTATTATAAGGTATTTTCATTGATAGACTAGAATTACCATATATTCTAAGGTATTTTCAATGATACACTGCATATTACGTTTTATTATAAGGTATTTTTAATGATACACTGCATATTACGTTATATCATAAAGTATTTTCAATGATACACTGCATATTACGTTATATTATAAGGTATTTTCAATGATACAGTGCATATTACGTTATATTATAATTTATTTTCAATGATGCACTGCATATTACGTTATACTATATGGTATTTTCAATGATACACTACAAATTACGATATATTATAAGGTATTTTCAATGATACACTGCATATTACGTTGTATTATAAGGTATTTTCATTGATAGACTAGAATTACCATATATTCCAAGGTATTTTCATTGATACACTGCATATTACGTTTTATTATAAGGTATTTTCAATGATACACGGCAAATTACGTTATATTATATGGTATTTTCAATGATACACTGCATATTACGTTATATTATAACGTATTTTCAATGATAAACTACATATTACGATATATTATATGGTATTTTCAATGATACACTGCATATTACGTTATATTATAAGGTATTTTCATTGATACACTACAAATTACCATATATTATAAGGTATTTTCAATGATACACTGCATATTACATTATATCATAAGGTATTTTCAATGATACACTGCATATTACGTTATATTATAAGGTATTTACAATGATACACTGCATATTACGTTATATCATAAGATATTTTCAATGATACACTGCATATTACGTTGTATTATAAGGTATTTTCATTGATAGACTAGAATTACCATATATTCTAAGGTATTTTCAATGATACACAGCATATTACGTTTTATTATAAGGTATTTTCAATGATACACTGCATATTACGTTATATCATAAGGTATTTTCAATGATACACTGCATATTACGTTATATTATAAGGTATTTTCAATGATACACTGCATATTACGTTGTATTATAAGGTATTTTCATTGATAGACTAGAATTACCATATATTCCAAGGTATTTTCATTGATACACTGCATATTACGTTTTATTATAAGGTATTTTCAATGATACACGGCAAATTACGTTATATTATATGGTATTTTCAATGATACACTGCATATTACGTTATATTATAACGTATTTTCAATGATAAACTACATATTACGATATATTATATGGTATTTTCAATGATACACTGCATATTACGTTATATTATAAGGTATTTTCATTGATACACTACAAATTACCATATATTATAAGGTATTTTCAATGATACACTGCATATTACATTATATCATAAGGTATTTTCAATGATACACTGCATATTACGTTTTATTATAAGGTATTTTCAATGATACACTGCATATTACGTTATATTATAACGTATTTTCCATGATAAACTATATATTACGATATATTATATGGTATTTTCAATGATACACTGCATATTACATTATATTATAAGGTATTTTCGTTGATACATTACAAATTACCATATATTATAAGGTATTTTCAATGATACACTGCATATTACGTTATATCATAAGGTACTTTCAATGATACACTGCATATTACGTTATATCATAAGGTATTTTCAATGATACACTGCATATTACGTTATATCATAAGGTATTTTCAATGATACACTGCATATTACGTTATATTATAAGATATTTTAAATGATACTGTGACGTTCGTCACCACAGTCCGTCCTGCTCTTGCAAGCCCAGGCCGTTCCTGTGGTATATTTTTAAGGGGCCTGCCCCTCATTCATACGCCACTATTTCAAATCTCACAAGAATAAAGTTTCAAGGGACCGTTTCCCTATTGATACGGTCCGTTCCAGTCTAGTGAACCTACTACGTCGCAACCCCCACCAGAAGTCGAAATCATCGAGACAGCGGATCAAATCGATTATTAGTAGTCGACAGTTCGAACCGACAACACCATTCCTGCACCTGAATTATCTCACGAAATACGATAAAGACATAGTCTGAGAACAGAATTATTTCACGAAATACGATAAGGACATAGTCTGAGAACAGAATTATTTCACGAAATACGATAAGAACATAGTCTGAGAACTGAATTATTTCACGAAATACGATAAAGGACATAGTCTCAGAACAGAATTATTTCACGAAATACGATAAGGACATAGTCTCAGAACAGAATTATTTCACAAAATACGATAAACGTCGTAAATACGCAGGAACGTCGATCCACCTCCAGTGATCCACTACCCCTTCCACTGGAACAACTTGACATGTGATTGGGACTACCCCCTTCCACCAACGTTGGACTATAAGGGAAGCAGCTGGACACCTACGAAGTCAGTTGAACTCAGGGATCAGTCGAAACCAGTTGAATTCAGGAATCAGGAAAGCAGTTGAAGTCAGAAGTCAGTCGAAGTCAGTCGAAGTCAGGAGTCAGTCGAAGTCAGGAGTCAGTCGAAGTCACGAGTCAGCTGAAGTCTGAAGTCAGAATTCTCCGGTGCACCATCCAGTGCAACGACTGTTCGCGTTCACTTTCCTCAATCCAACCTTTTAACCATTTACCTACTTTCATCATTCTCGATGATGAAACCGAGAGCACTTTGAACTATTTGTAGTTCTGGAACTCAAACTGAGAGGATACACCACCTCCTTCCTAATCCCCTTATACGTCGATATTGCTGCGTGCGGACCAGCACAGAATAAATTCATTTGCGTGTGCGAACGTGCGTGTATCAAGAACCTTAGTCGTGAGAGGAGTCGCCAACCACTTTTTCACCCCTGTCCTATACCTACACGTTCGAGCACGGCGGACTGGATCTAGCCTCTCGAGCTCCCCCACTACCACATTCCTGGCGGACTGGGTCCAGCCGTTTGTGCGTCCTTCAATTTCCCTCGAACTAGGCGGACTGGGTCTAGCCGTTCGAGTTCCCTCACCTACCACAATCTTGGCGGACTAGGTCTAGCCGTTTGTGAAGTCTCCAATTTTCCTCGAACTAGGCGGACTGGGTCCAGCCGTTCGACCTACCGTACCCACCCACAATCTTGGCGGACTTGGTCCAGCCGTTTGCGTGTGCGTACTCCAATTCACGGCCCAGGCGGACTAGGTCCAGCCGACCGGGGATCCCATCCCGACATTCTCTCTCTGGCGACGGAACGACGTAACTCGTCCTACGTCGCAACGAACCGTAAACATCGAAATAAATTCGCACGCGTAAAAACGTAACGTCTTCGCGGACCCCGCGTGAGACGTAACAATACACTGCATATTACGTTATATTATAAGGTATTTTCAATGATGCACTGCATATTACGTTATACTATATGGTATTTTCAATGATACACTACAAATTACGATATATTATAAGGTATTTTCAATGATACACTGTATATTACGTTGTATTATAAGGTATTTTCATTGATAGACTAGAATTACCATATATTCTAAGGTATTTTCAATGATACACTGCATATTACGTTTTATTATAAGGTATTTGTAATGATACACTGCATATTACGTTATATCATAAAGTATTTTCAATGATACACTGCATATTACGTTATATTATAAGGTATTTTCAATGATACAGTGCATATTACGTTATATTATAATTTATTTTCAATGATGCACTGCATATTACGTTATACTATAAGGTATTTTCAATGATACACTACAAATTACGATATATTATAAGGTATTTTCAATGATACTCTGCATATTACGTTGTATTATAAGGTATTTTCATTGATAGACTAGAATTACCATATATTCCAAGGTATTTTCATTGATACACTGCATATTACGTTTTATTATAAGGTATTTTCAATGATACACGGCAAATTACGTTATATTATATGGTATTTTCAATGATACACTGCATATTACGTTATATTATAACGTATTTTCAATGATAAACTACATATTACGATATATTATATGGTATTTTCAATGATACACTGCATATTACGTTATATTATAAGGTATTTTCATTGATAGACTAGAATTACCATATATTCTAAGGTATTTTCAATGATACACTGCATATTACGTTATATTATAAGGTATTTACAATGATACACTGCATATTACGTTATATCATAAGGTATTTTCAATGATACACTGCATATTACGTTGTATTATAAGGTATTTTCATTGATAGACTAGAATTACCATATATTCTAAGGTATTTTCAATGATACACAGCATATTACGTTTTATTATAAGGTATTTTCAATGATACACTGCATATTACGTTATATCATAAGGTATTTTCAATGATACACTGCATATTACGTTATATTATAAGGTATTTTCAATGATACACTGCATATTACGTTGTATCATAAGGTATTTTCATTGATACACTACAAATTACCATATATTATAAGGTATTTTCAATGATACACTGCATATTACGTTATATTATAACGTATTTTCCATGATAAACTATATATTACGATATATTATATGGTATTTTCAATGATACACTGCATATTACATTATATTATAAGGTATTTTCGTTGATACATTACAAATTACCATATATTATAAGGTATTTTCAATGATACACTGCATATTACGTTATATCATAAGGTACTTTCAATGATACACTGCATATTACGTTATATCATAAGGTATTTTCAATGATACACTGCATATTACGTTATATCATAAGGTATTTTCAATGATACACTGCATATTACGTTATATTATAAGGTATTTTCAATGATACACTGCATATTACGTTATATCATAAGGTACTTTCAATGATACACTGCATATTAAGTTATATCATAAGGTATTTTCAATGATACACTGCATATTACGTTATATCATAAGGTATTTTCAATGATACACTGCATATTACGTTATATTATAAGGTATTTTCAATGATGCACTGCATATTACGTTATACTATATGGTATTTTCAATGATACACTACAAATTACGATATATTATAAGGTATTTTCAATGATACACTGTATATTACGTTGTATTATAAGGTATTTTCATTGATAGACTAGAATTACCATATATTCTAAGGTATTTTCAATGATACACTGCATATTACGTTTTATTATAAGGTATTTTTAATGATACACTGCATATTACGTTATATCATAAAGTATTTTCAATGATACACTGCATATTACGTTATATTATAAGGTATTTTCAATGATACAGTGCATATTACGTTATATTATAATTTATTTTCAATGATGCACTGCATATTACGTTATACTATATGGTATTTTCAATGATACACTACAAATTCCGATATATTATAAGGTATTTTCAATGATACACTGCATATTACGTTGTATTATAAGGTATTTTCATTGATAGACTAGAATTACCATATATTCCAAGGTATTTTCATTGATACACTGCATATTACGTTTTATTATAAGGTATTTTCAATGATACACGGCAAATTACGTTATATTATATGGTATTTTCAATGATACACTGCATATTACGTTATATTATAACGTATTTTCAATGATAAACTACATATTACGATATATTATATGGTATTTTCAATGATACACTGCATATTACGTTATATTATAAGGTATTTTCATTGATACACTACAAATTACCATATATTATAAGGTATTTTCAATGATACACTGCATATTACATTATATCATAAGGTATTTTCAATGATACACTGCATATTACGTTTTATTATAAGGTATTTTCAATGATACACTGCATATTACGTTATATTATAACGTATTTTCCATGATAAACTATATATTACGATATATTATATGGTATTTTCAATGATACACTGCATATTACATTATATTATAAGGTATTTTCGTTGATACATTACAAATTACCATATATTATAAGGTATTTTCAATGATACACTGCATATTACGTTATATCATAAGGTACTTTCAATGATACACTCCATATTACGTTATATCATAAGGTATTTTCAATGATACACTGCATATTACGTTATATCATAAGGTATTTTCAATGATACACTGCATATTACGTTATATTATAAGATATTTTAAATGATACACTGCATATTACGTTATATTATAAGGTATTTTCAATGATGCACTGCATATTACGTTATACTATATGGTATTTTCAATGATACACTACAAATTACGATATATTATAAGGTATTTTCAATGATACACTGTATATTACGTTGTATTATAAGGTATTTTCATTGATAGACTAGAATTACCATATATTCTAAGGTATTTTCAATGATACACTGCATATTACGTTTTATTATAAGGTATTTGTAATGATACACTGCATATTACGTTATATCATAAAGTATTTTCAATGATACACTGCATATTACGTTATATTATAAGGTATTTTCAATGATACAGTGCATATTACGTTATATTATAATTTATTTTCAATGATGCACTGCATATTACGTTATACTATAAGGTATTTTCAATGATACACTACAAATTACGATATATTATAAGGTATTTTCAATGATACACTGCATATTACGTTGTATTATAAGGTATTTTCATTGATAGACTAGAATTACCATATATTCCAAGGTATTTTCAATGATACACTGCATATTACGTTTTATTATAAGGTATTTTCAATGATACACGGCAAATTACGTTATATTATTTGGTATTTTCAATGATACACTGCATATTACGTTATATTATAACGTATTTTCAATGATAAACTACATATTACGATATATTATATGGTATTTTCAATGATACACTGCATATTACGTTATATTATAAGGTATTTTCATTGATACACTACAAATTACCATATATTATAAGGTATTTTCAATGATACACTGCATATTACATTATATCATAAGGTATTTTCAATGATACACTGCATATTACGTTATATTATAAGGTATTTACAATGATACACTGCATATTACGTTATATCATAATGTATTTTCAATGATACACTGCATATTACGTTGTATTATAAGGTATTTTCATTGATAGACTAGAATTACCATATATTCTAAGGTATTTTCAATGATACACTGCATATTACGTTTTATTATAAGGTATTTTCAATGATGCACTGCATATTACGTTGTATTATAAGGTATTTTCATTGATAGACTAGAATTACCATATATTCTAAGGTATTTTCAATGATACACTGCATATTACGTTTTATTATAAGCTATTTTCAATGATACACTGCATATTACGTTATATCATAAGGTATTTTCAATGATACACTGCATATTACGTTTTATTATAAGGTATTTTCAATGATACACTGCATATTACATTATATTATTAGGTATTTTCAATGATACACTAAAAAATTACGATATATTATAAGGTATTTTCGATGATACACTGCATATTACGATATATTAGAAGGTATTTTGATTGATACAGTTCAAATTACCATATATTATAAGGTATTTTCAATGATATACTGCATATTACGTTATATCATATGGTATCTTCAATGATACACTGCATATTACGTTATATTATAAGATGTTTTCAATGATAAACTACTATATATTATAAGGTATTTTCAATGATGCACTGCATATTACGTTATACTATATGGTATTTTCAATGAGACACTACAAATTACGATATATTATAAGGTATTTTCGATGATACACTGCATATTACGATATATTAGAAGGTACTTTGATTGATACAGTTCAAATTACCATATATTATAAGGTATTTTCAATGATATACTGCATATTACGTTATATCATAATGTATCTTCAATGATACACTGCATATTACGTTATACTATATGGTATTTTCAATGATACACTACAAATTACGATATATTATAAGGTATTTTCAATGATACACTGCATATTACGTTGTATTATAAGGTATTTTCATTGATAGACTAGAATTACCATATATTCTAAGGTATTTTCAATGATACACTGCATATTACGTTGTATTATAAGGTATTTTCAAAGATGCACTGCATATTACGTTATATTATAAGGTATTTTCAATGATGCACTGCATATTACGTTGTATTATAAGGTATTTTCATTGATAGACTAGAATTACCATATATTCTAATGTATTTTCAATGATACACTGCATGTTACGTTTTATTATAAGCTATTTTCAATGATACACTGCATATTACGTTATATCATAAGGTATTTTCAATGATACACTGCATATTACGTTATATTATAAGGTATTTTCAATGATACACTGCATATTACGTTATATTATAAGGTATTTTCAATGATACACTGCATATTACGTTTTATTATAAGGTATTTTCAATGATACACTGCATATTACATTATATTATTAGGTATTTTCAATGATACACTAAAAAATTACGATATATTATAAGGTATTTTCGATGATACACTGCATATTACGATATATTAGAAGGTATTTTGATTGATACAGTTCAAATTACCATATATTATAAGGTATTTTCAATGATATACTGCATATTACGTTATATCATATGGTATCTTCAATGATACACTGCATATTACGTTATATTATAAGATGTTTTCAATGATAAACTACTATATATTATAAGGTATTTTCAATGATGCACTGCATATTACGTTATACTATATGGTATTTTCAATGATACACTACAAATTACGATATATTATAATGTATTTTCAATGATACACTGCATATTACGTTATATTATAAGGTATTTTCGATGATACACTGCATATTACGATATATTAGAAGGTATTTTGATTGATACAGTTCAAATTACCATATATCATAAGGTATTTTCAATGATGCACTGCATATTACGTTGTATTATAAGGTATTTTCATTGATAGACTAGAATTACCATATATTCTAAGGTATTTTCAATGATACACTGCATATTACGTTTTATTATAAGCTATTTTCAATGATACACTGCATATTACGTTATATTATAAGGTATTTTCAATGATACACTGCATATTACATTATATTATTAGGTATTTTCAATGATACACTAAAAAATTACGATATATTATAAGGTATTTTCGATGATACACTGCATATTACGATATATTAGAAGGTACTTTGATTGATACAGTTCAAATTACCATATATTATAAGGTATTTTCAATGATATACTGCATATTACGTTATATCATAATGTATCTTCAATGATACACTGCATATTACGTTATACTATATGGTATTTTCAATGATACACTACAAATTACGATATATTATAAGGTATTTTCAATGATACACTGCATATTACGTTGTATTATAAGGTATTTTCATTGATAGACTAGAATTACCATATATTCTAAGGTATTTTCAATGATACACTGCATATTACGTTTTATTATAAGCTATTTTCATTGATACACTGCATATTACGTTATATTATAAGGTATATTCAATGATACACTGCATATTACGTTATATTATAGGGTATTTTCAATGATGCACTGCATATTACGTTATACTATATGGTATTTTCAATGATACACTACAAATTACGATATATTATAAGGTATTTTCAATGATACACTGCATATTACGTTGTATTATAAGGTATTTTCAAAGATGCACTGCATATTACGTTATATTATAAGGTATTTTCAATGATACACTGCATATTACGTTTTATTATAAGCTATTTTCATTGATACACTGCATATTACGTTATATTATAAGGTATATTCAATGATACACTGCATATTACGTTATATTATAGGGTATTTTCAATGATGCACTGCATATTACGTTATACTATATGGTATTTTCAATGATACACTACAAATTACGATATATTATAAGGTATTTTCAATGATACACTGCATATTACGTTGTATTATAAGGTATTTTCAATGATACACTGCATATTACGTTATATTATAAGGTATTTTCAATGATACACTGCATATTACGTTTTATTATAAGGTATTTTCAATGATACACTGCATATTACATTATATTATTAGGTATTTTCAATGATACACTAAAAAATTACGATATATTATAAGGTATTTTCGATGATACACTGCATATTACGATATATTAGAAGGTATTTTGATTGATACAGTTCAAATTACCATATATTATAAGGTATTTTCAATGATATACTGCATATTACGTTGTATTATAAGGTTTTTTCATTGATAGACTAGAATTACCATATATTCTAAGGTATTTTCAATGATACACTGCATATTACGTTTTATTATAAGGTATTTTCAATGATTCACTGCATATTACGTTTTATTATAAGCTATTTTCAATGATACACTGCATATTACGTTATATCATAAGGTATTTTCAATGATACACTGCATATTACGTTTTATTATAAGCTATTTTCGATGATACACTGCATATTACGATATATTAGAAGGTATTTTGATTGATACAGTTCAAATTACCATATATTATAAGGTATTTTCAATGATATACTGCATATTACGTTATATCATAATGTATCTTCAATGATACACTGCATATTACGTTATATTATAAGATGTTTTCAATGATAAACTACTATATATTATAAGGTATTTTCAATGATGCACTGCATATTACGTTATACTATATGGTATTTTCAATGATACACTACAAATTACGATATATTATAAGGTATTTTCAATGATACACTGCATATTACGTTGTATTATAAGGTATTTTCATTGATAGACTAGAATTACCATATATTCTAAGGTATTTTCAATGATACACTGCATATTACGTTTTATTATAAGCTATTTTCAATGATACACTGCATATTACGTTATATTATAAGGTATATTCAATGATACACTGCATATTACGTTATATTATAAGGAATTTTCAATGATGCACTGCATATTACGTTATATTATAAGGTATTTTCCATGATGCACTGCATATTACGTTATACTATATGGTATTTTCAATGATACACTACAAATTACGATATATTATAAGGTATTTTCAATGATACACTGCATATTACGTTGTATTATAAGGTTTTTTCATTGATAGACTAGAATTACCATATATTCTAAGGTATTTTCAATGATACACTGCATATTACGTTTTATTATAAGGTATTTTCAATGATTCACTGCATATTACGTTTATTATAAGCTATTTTCAATGATACACTACATATTACGTTATATCATAAGGTATTTTCAATGATACACTGCATATTACGTTATATTATAAGGTATTTTCAATGATACACTGCATATTACGTTTTATTATAAGGTATTTTCAATGATACACTGCATATTACATTATATTATTAGGTATTTTCAATGATACACTAAAAAATTACGATATATTATAAGGTATTTTCGATGATACACTGCATATTACGATATATTAGAAGGTATTTTGATTGATACAGTTCAAATTACCATATATTATAAGGTATTTTCAATGATATACTGCATATTACGTTATACTATATGGTATTTTCAATGATACACTGCATATTACGTTATATCATAAGGTATTTTCAATGATACACTGCATATTACGTTATATTATAAGGTATTTTCAATGATACACTGCATATTACGTTTTATTATAAGGTATTTTCAATGATACACTGCATATTACATTATATTATTAGGTATTTTCAATGATACACTAAAAAATTACGATATATTATAAGGTATTTTCGATGATACACTGCATATTACGATATATTAGAAGGTATTTTCATTGATACAGTTCAAATTACCATATATTATAAGGTATTTTCAATGATATACTGCATATTACGTTATATCATAATGTATCTTCAATGATACACTGCATATTACGTTATATTATAAGATGTTTTCACTGATAAACTACTATATATTATACGGTATTTTCTGTGATGCACTGCATATTACGTTATACTATATGGTATTTTCAATGATACACTACAAATTACGATATATTATAAGGTATTTTCAATGATACACTGCATATTACGTTATATTATAAGGTATTTTCAATGATACACTGCATATTACGTTATATTATAAGGTATTTTCGATGATACACTGCATATTACGATATATTAGAAGGTATTTTGTTTGATACAGTTCAAATTACCATATATCATAAGGTATTTTCAATGATACACTACAAATTACGATATATTATAAGGTATTTTCAATGATACACTGCATATTACGTTATATTATAAGGTATTTTCAATGATACACTGCATATTACGTTATATTATAAGGTATTTTCGATGATACACTGCATATTACGATATATTAGAAGGTATTTTGTTTGATACAGTTCAAATTACCATATATCATAAGGTATTTTCAATGATGCACTGCATATTACGTTGTAGTATAAGGTATTTTCATTGATAGACTAGAATTACCATATATTCTAAGGTATTTTCAATGATACACTGCATATTACGTTTTATTATAAGCTATTTTCAATGATACACTGCATATTACGTTTTATTATAAGGTATTTTCAATGATACACTGCATATTACATTATATTATTAGGTATTTTCAATGATACACTAAAAAATTACGATATATTATAAGGTATTTTCGATGATACACTGCATATTACGATATATTAGAAGGTATTTTGATTGATACAGTTCAAATTACCATATATTATAAGGTATTTTCAATGATATACTGCATATTACGTTATATCATAATGTATCTTCAATGATACACTGCATATTACGTTATACTATATGGTATTTTCAATGATACACTACAAATTACGATATATTATAAGGTATTTTCAATGATACACTGCATATTACGTTGTATTATAAGGTATTTTCATTGATAGACTAGAATTACCATATATTCTAAGGTATTTTCAATGATACACTGCATATTACGTTTTATTATAAGCTATTTTCAATGATACACTGCATATTACGTTATATTATAAGGTATATTCAATGATACACTGCATATTACGTTATATTATAAGGTATTTTCAATGATGCACTGCATATTACGTTATACTATATGGTATTTTCAATGATACACTACAAATTACGATATATTATAAGGTATTTTCAATGATACACTGCATATTACGTTGTATTATAAGGTTTTTTCATTGATAGACTAGAATTACCATATATTCTAAGGTATTTTCAATGATACACTGCATATTACGTTTTATTATAAGGTATTTTCAATGATTCACTGCATATTACGTTTTATTATAAGCTATTTTCAATGATACACTGCATATTACGTTATATCATAAGGTATTTTCAATGATACACTGCATATTACGTTTTATTATAAGCTATTTTCGATGATACACTGCATATTACGATATATTAGAAGGTATTTTGATTGATACAGTTCAAATTACCATATATTATAAGGTATTTTCAATGATATACTGCATATTACGTTATATCATAATGTATCTTCAATGATACACTGCATATTACGTTATATTATAAGATGTTTTCAATGATAAACTACTATATATTATAAGGTATTTTCAATGATGCACTGCATATTACGTTATACTATATGGTATTTTCAATGATACACTACAAATTACGATATATTATAAGGTATTTTCAATGATACACTGCATATTACGTTGTATTATAAGGTATTTTCATTGATAGACTAGAATTACCATATATTCTAAGGTATTTTCAATGATACACTGCATATTACGTTTTATTATAAGCTATTTTCAATGATACACTGCATATTACGTTATATTATAAGGTATATTCAATGATACACTGCATATTACGTTATATTATAAGGAATTTTCAATGATGCACTGCATATTACGTTATATTATAAGGTATTTTCCATGATGCACTGCATATTACGTTATACTATATGGTATTTTCAATGATACACTACAAATTACGATATATTATAAGGTATTTTCAATGATACACTGCATATTACGTTGTATTATAAGGTTTTTTCATTGATAGACTAGAATTACCATATATTCTAAGGTATTTTCAATGATACACTGCATATTACGTTTTATTATAAGGTATTTTCAATGATTCACTGCATATTACGTTTTATTATAAGCTATTTTCAATGATACACTACATATTACGTTATATCATAAGGTATTTTCAATGATACACTGCATATTACGTGATATTATAAGGTATTTTCAATGATACACTGCATATTACGTTTTATTATAAGGTATTTTCAATGATACACTGCATATTACATTATATTATTAGGTATTTTCAATGATACACTAAAAAATTACGATATATTATAAGGTATTTTCGATGATACACTGCATATTACGATATATTAGAAGGTATTTTGATTGATACAGTTCAAATTACCATATATTATAAGGTATTTTCAATGATATACTGCATATTACGTTATACTATATGGTATTTTCAATGATAGACTGCATATTACGTTATATCATAAGGTATTTTCAATGATACACTGCATATTACGTTATATTATAAGGTATTTTCAATGATACACTGCATATTACGTTTTATTATAAGGTATTTTCAATGATACACTGCATATTACATTATATTATTAGGTATTTTCAATGATACACTAAAAAATTACGATATATTATAAGGTATTTTCGATGATACACTGCATATTACGATATATTAGAAGGTATTTTCATTGATACAGTTCAAATTACCATATATTATAAGGTATTTTCAATGATATACTGCATATTACGTTATATCATAATGTATCTTCAATGATACACTGCATATTACGTTATATTATAAGATGTTTTCACTGATAAACTACTATATATTATACGGTATTTTCTGTGATGCACTGCATATTACGTTATACTATATGGTATTTTCAATGATACACTACAAATTACGATATATTATAAGGTATTTTCAATGATACACTGCATATTACGTTATATTATAAGGTATTTTCAATGATACACTGCATATTACGTTATATTATAAGGTATTTTCGATGATACACTGCATATTACGATATATTAGAAGGTATTTTGATTGATACAGTTCAAATTACCATATATCATAAGGTATTTTCAATGATGCACTGCATATTACGTTGTAGTATAAGGTATTTTCATTGATAGACTAGAATTACCATATATTCTAAGGTATTTTCAATGATACACTGCATATTACGTTTTATTATAAGCTATTTTCAATGATACACTGCATATTACGTTTTATTATAAGGTATTTTCAATGATACACTGCATATTACATTATATTATTAGGTATTTTCAATGATACACTAAAAAATTACGATATATTATAAGGTATTTTCGATGATACACTGCATATTACGTTTTATTATAAGGTATTTTCAATGATTCACTGCATATTACGTTTTATTATAAGCTATTTTCAATGATACACTACATATTACGTTATATCATAAGGTATTTTCAATGATACACGGCATATTACGTTATATTATAAGGTATTTTCAATGATACACTGCATATTACGTTTTATTATAAGGTATTTTCAATGATACACTGCATATTACATTATATTATTAGGTATTTTCAATGATACACTAAAAAATTACGATATATTATAAGGTATTTTCGATGATACACTGCATATTACGATATATTAGAAGGTATTTTGATTGATACAGTTCAAATTACCATATATTATAAGGTATTTTCAATGATATACTGCATATTACGTTATACTATATGGTATTTTCAATGATACACTGCATATTACGTTATATCATAAGGTATTTTCAATGATACACTGCATATTACGTTATATTATAAGGTATTTTCAATGATACACTGCATATTACGTTTTATTATAAGGTATTTTCAATGATACACTGCATATTACATTATATTATTAGGTATTTTCAATGATACACTAAAAAATTACGATATATTATAAGGTATTTTCGATGATACACTGCATATTACGATATATTAGAAGGTATTTTGATTGATACAGTTCAAATTACCATATATTATAAGGTATTTTCAATGATATACTGCATATTACGTTATATCATAATGTATCTTCAATGATACACTGCATATTACGTTATACTATATGGTATTTTCAATGATACACTACAAATTACGATATATTATAAGGTATTTTCAATGATACACTGCATATTACGTTGTATTATAAGGTATTTTCATTGATAGACTAGAATTACCATATATTCTAAGGTATTTTCAATGATACACTGCATATTACGTTTTATTATAAGGTATTTTCAATGATACACTGCATATTACGTTATATTATAAGGTATATTCAATGATACACTGCATATTACGTTATATTATAAGGTATTTTCAATGATGCACTGCATATTACGTTATACTATATGGTATTTTCAATGATACACTACAAATTACGATATATTATAAGGTATTTTCAATGATACACTGCATATTACGTTGTATTATAAGGTTTTTTCATTGATAGACTAGAATTACCATATATTCTAAGGTATTTTCAATGATACACTGCATATTACGTTTTATTATAAGGTATTTTCAATGATTCACTGCATATTACGTTTTATTATAAGCTATTTTCAATGATACACTGCATATTACGTTATATCATAAGGTATTTTCAATGATACACTGCATATTACGTTTTATTATAAGCTATTTTCGATGATACATTGCATATTACGATATATTAGAAGGTATTTTGATTGATACAGTTCAAATTACCATATATTATAAGGTATTTTCAATGATATACTGCATATTACGTTATATCATAATGTATCTTCAATGATACACTGCATATTACGTTATATTATAAGATGTTTTCAATGATAAACTACTATATATTATAAGGTATTTTCAATGATGCACTGCATATTACGTTATACTATATGGTATTTTCAATGATACACTACAAATTACGATATATTATAAGGTATTTTCAATGATACACTGCATATTACGTTGTATTATAAGGTATTTTCATTGATAGACTAGAATTACCATATATTCTAAGGTATTTTCAATGATACACTGCATATTACGTTTTATTATAAGCTATTTTCAATGATACACTGCATATTACGTTATATTATAAGGTATATTCAATGATACACTGCATATTACGTTATATTATAAGGAATTTTCAATGATGCACTGCATATTACGTTATATTATAAGGTATTTTCCATGATGCACTGCATATTACGTTATACTATATGGTATTTTCAATGATACACTACAAATTACGATATATTATAAGGTATTTTCAATGATACACTGCATATTACGTTGTATTATAAGGTTTTTTCATTGATAGACTAGAATTACCATATATTCTAAGGTATTTTCAATGATACACTGCATATTACGTTTTATTATAAGGTATTTTCAATGATTCACTGCATATTACGTTTTATTATAAGCTATTTTCAATGATACACTACATATTACGTTATATCATAAGGTATTTTCAATGATACACTGCATATTACGTTATATTATAAGGTATTTTCAATGATACACTGCATATTACGTTTTATTATAAGGTATTTTCAATGATACACTGCATATTACATTATATTATTAGGTATTTTCAATGATACACTAAAAAATTACGATATATTATAAGGTATTTTCGATGATACACTGCATATTACGATATATTAGAAGGTATTTTGATTGATACAGTTCAAATTACCATATATTATAAGGTATTTTCAATGATATACTGCATATTACGTTATATTATATGGTATTTTCAATGATACACTGCATATTACGTTATATCATAAGGTATTTTCAATGATACACTGCATATTACGTTATATTATAAGGTATTTTCAATGATACACTGCATATTACGTTTTATTATAAGGTATTTTCAATGATACACTGCATATTACATTATATTATTAGGTATTTTCAATGATACACTAAAAAATTACGATATATTATAAGGTATTTTCGATGATACACTGCATATTACGATATATTAGAAGGTATTTTCATTGATACAGTTCAAATTACCATATATTATAAGGTATTTTCAATGATATACTGCATATTACGTTATATCATAATGTATCTTCAATGATACACTGCATATTACGTTATATTATAAGATGTTTTCACTGATAAACTACTATATATTATACGGTATTTTCTGTGATGCACTGCATATTACGTTATACTATATGGTATTTTCAATGATACACTACAAATTACGATATATTATAAGGTATTTTCAATGATACACTGCATATTACGTTATATTATAAGGTATTTTCAATGATACACTGCATATTACGTTATATTATAAGGTATTTTCGATGATACACTGCATATTACGATATATTAGAAGGTATTTTGATTGATACAGTTCAAATTACCATATATCATAAGGTATTTTCAATGATGCACTGCATATTACGTTGTAGTATAAGGTATTTTCATTGATAGACTAGAATTACCATATATTCTAAGGTATTTTCAATGATACACTGCATATTACGTTTTATTATAAGCTATTTTCAATGATACACTGCATATTACGTTTTATTATAAGGTATTTTCAATGATACACTGCATATTACATTATATTATTATGTATTTTCAATGATACACTAAAAAATTACGATATATTATAAGGTATTTTCGATGATACACTGCATATTACGTTTTATTATAAGGTATTTTCAATGATTCACTGCATATTACGTTTTATTATAAGCTATTTTCAATGATACACTACATATTACGTTATATCATAAGGTATTTTCAATGATACACTGCATATTACGTTATATTATAAGGTATTTTCAATGATACACTGCATATTACGTTTTATTATAAGGTATTTTCAATGATACACTGCATATTACATTATATTATTAGGTATTT
Source organism: Lasioglossum lativentre (assembly GCA_916610255.1). Lineage (NCBI taxonomy): Eukaryota > Metazoa > Arthropoda > Insecta > Hymenoptera > Halictidae > Lasioglossum > Lasioglossum lativentre. Next base: position 123,681 of record CAKAJI010000394.1, read on the forward strand.
TCAATGATACACTAAAAAATTACGATATATTATAAGGTATTTTCGATGATACACTGCATATTACGATATATTAGAAGGTATTTTGATTGATACAGTTCAAATTACCATATATTATAAGGTATTTTCAATGATATACTGCATATTACGTTATACTATATGGTATTTTCAATGATACACTGCATATTACGTTATATCATAAGGTATTTTCAATGATACACTGCATATTACGTTATATTATAAGGTATTTTCAATGATACACTGCATATTACGTTTTATTATAAGGTATTTTCAATGATACACTGCATATTACATTATATTATTAGGTATTTTCAATGATACACTAAAAAATTACGATATATTATAAGGTATTTTCGATGATACACTGCATATTACGATATATTATAAGGTATTTTCATTGATACAGTTCAAATTACCATATATTATAAGGTATTTTCAATGATATACTGCATATTACGTTATATCATAATGTATCTTCAATGATACACTGCATATTACGTTATATTATAAGATGTTTTCACTGATAAACTACTATATATTATACGGTATTTTCTGTGATGCACTGCATATTACGTTATACTATATGGTATTTTCAATGATACACTACAAATTACGATATATTATAAGGTATTTTCAATGATACACTGCATATTACGTTATATTATAAGGTATTTTCAATGATACACTGCATATTACGTTATATTATAAGGTATTTTCGATGATACACTGCATATTACGATATATTAGAAGGTATTTTGATTGATACAGTTCAAATTACCATATATCATAAGGTATTTTCAATGATGCACTGCATATTACGTTGTAGTATAAGGTATTTTCATTGATAGACTAGAATTACCATATATTCTAAGGTATTTTCAATGATACACTGCATATTACGTTTTATTATAAGCTATTTTCAATGATACACTGCATATTACGTTTTATTATAAGGTATTTTCAATGATACACTGCATATTACATTATATTATTAGGTATTTTCAATGATACACTAAAAAATTACGATATATTATAAGGTATTTTCGATGATACACTGCATATTACGATATATTAGAAGGTATTTTGATTGATACAGTTCAAATTACCATATATTATAAGGTATTTTCAATGATATACTGCATATTACGTTATATCATAATGTATCTTCAATGATACACTGCATATTACGTTATATTATAAGGTATTTTCAATGATACACTACAAATTACGATATATTATAAGGTATTTTCAATGATACACTGCATATTACGTTGTATTATAAGGTATTTTCATTGATAGACTAGAATTACCATATATTCTAAGGTATTTTCAATGATACACTGCATATTACGTTTTATTATAAGCTATTTTCAATGATACACTGCATATTACGTTATATTATAAGGTATATTCAATGATACACTGCATATTACGTTATATTATAAGGTATTTTCAATGATGCACTGCATATTACGTTATACTATATGGTATTTTCAATGATACACTACAAATTACGATATATTATAAGGTATTTTCAATGATACACTGCATATTACGTTGTATTATAAGGTTTTTTCATTGATAGACTAGAATTACCATATATTCTAAGGTATTTTCAATGATACACTGCATATTACGTTTTATTATAAGGTATTTTCAATGATTCACGGCATATTACGTTATATTATATGATATTTTCAATGATACACTGCATATTACGTTATATTATAAAGTATTTTCAATGATAAACTATATATTACGATATATTATATGGTATTTTCAATGATACACTGTATATTACGTTATATTATAAGGTATTTTCATTGATACACTACAAATTACCATATATTATAAGGTATTTTCAATTATACACTGCATATTACGTTATATTATAAGGTATTTTCAATGATACACTGCATATTACGTTATATTATAAGGTATTTTCAATGATGCACTGCATATTACGTTGTATTATAAGGTATTTTCATTGATAGACTAGAATTACCATATATTCTCAGGTATTTTCAATGATACACTGCATATTACGTTTTATTATAAGCTATTTTCAATGATACACTGCATATTTCGTTATATCATAAGGTATTTTCAATGATACACTGCATATTACGTTATATTATAAGGTATTTTCAATGATACACTGCATATTACGTTATATTATAAGGTATTTTCAATGATACACTGCATATTACGTTTTATTATAAGGTATTTTCAATGATACACTGCATATTACATTATATTATTAGGTATTTTCAATGATACACTAAAAAATTACGATATATTATAAGGTATTTTCGGTGATACACTGCATATTACGATATATTAGAAGGTATTTTGATTGATACAGTTCAAATTACCATATATTATAAGGTATTTTCAATGATATACTGCATATTACGTTATATCATAATGTATCTTCAATGATACACTGCATATTACGTTATATTATAAGATGTTTTCAATGATAAACTACTATATATTATAAGGTATTTTCAATGATGCACTGCATATTACGTTATACTACATGGTATTTTCAATGATACACTACAAATTACGATATATTATAAGGTATTTTCAATGATACACTGCATATTACGTTGTATTATAAGGTTTTTTCCTTGATAGACTAGAATTACCATATATTCTAAGGTATTGTCAATGATACAAAGCATATTACGTTTTATTATAAGGTATTTTCAATGATTCACTGCATATTACGTTATATTATATGATATTTTCAATGATACACTGCATATTACGTTATATTATAAAGTATTTTCAATGATAAACTATATATTACGATATATTATATGGTATTTTCAATGATACACTGCATATTACGTTATATTATAAGGTATTTTCATTGATACACTACAAATTACCATATATTATAAGGTATTTTCAATGATACACTGCATATTACGTTATATTATAAGGTATTTTCAATGATACACTGCATATTACGTTATATTATAAGGTATTTTCAATGATGCACTGCATATTACGTTGTATTATAAGGTATTTTCATTGATAGACTAGAATTACCATATATTCTAAGGTATTTTCAATGATACACTGCATATTACGTTTTATTATAAGCTATTTTCAATGATACACTGCATATTACGTTATATCATAAGGTATTTTCAATGATACACTGCATATTACGTTATATTATAAGGTATTTTCAATGATACACTGCATGTTACGGTATATTATAAGGTATTTTCAATGATACACTGCATATTACGTTTTATTATAAGGTATTTTCAATGATACACTGCATATTACATTATATTATTAGGTATTTTCAATGATACACTAAAAAATTACGATATATTATAAGGTATTTTCGATGATACACTGCATATTACGATATATTAGAAGGTATTTTGATTGATACAGTTCAAATTACCATATATTATAAGGTATTTTCAATGATATACTGCATATTACGTTATATCATATGGTATCTTCAATGATACACTGCATATTACGTTATATTATAAGATGTTTTCAATGATAAACTACTATATATTATAAGGTATTTTCAATGATGCACTGCATATTACGTTATACTATATGGTATTTTCAATGATACACTACAAATTACGATATATTATAAGGTATTTTCAATGATACACTGCATATTACGTTATATTATAAGGTATTTTCAATGATACACTGCATATTACGTTATATTATAAGGTATTTTCGATGATACACTGCATATTACGATATATTAGAAGGTATTTTGATTGATACAGTTCAAATTACCATATATCATAAGGTATTTTCAATGATGCACTGCATATTACGTTGTATTATAAGGTATTTTCATTGATAGACTAGAATTACCATATATTCTAAGGTATTTTCAATGATACACTGCATATTACGTTTTATTATAAGCTATTTTCAATGATACACTGCATATTACGTTATATTATAAGGTATTTTCAATGATACACTGCATATTACATTATATTATTAGGTATTTTCAATGATACACTAAAAAATTACGATATATTATAAGGTATTTTCGATGATACACTGCATATTACGATATATTAGAAGGTACTTTGATTGATACAGTTCAAATTACCATATATTATAAGGTATTTTCAATGATATACTGCATATTACGTTATATCATAATGTATCTTCAATGATACACTGCATATTACGTTATACTATATGGTATTTTCAATGATACACTACAAATTACGATATATTATAAGGTATTTTCAATGATACACTGCATATTACGTTGTATTATAAGGTATTTTCATTGATAGACTAGAATTACCATATATTCTAAGGTATTTTCAATGATACACTGCATATTACGTTTTATTATAAGCTATTTTCAATGATACACTGCATATTACGTTATATTATAAGGTATATTCAATGATACACTGCATATTACGTTATATTATAGGGTATTTTCAATGATGCACTGCATATTACGTTATACTATATGGTATTTTCAATGATACACTACAAATTACGATATATTATAAGGTATTTTCAATGATACACTGCATATTACGTTGTATTATAAGGTATTTTCAAAGATGCACTGCATATTACGTTATATTATAAGGTATTTTCAATGATGCACTGCATATTACGTTGTATTATAAGGTATTTTCATTGATAGACTAGAATTACCATATATTCTAAGGTATTTTCAATGATACACTGCATATTACGTTTTATTATAAGCTATTTTCAATGATACACTGCATATTACGTTATATCATAAGGTATTTTCAATGATACACTGCATATTACGTTATATTATAAGGTATTTTCAATGATACACTGCATATTACGTTATATTATAAGGTATTTTCAATGATACACTGCATATTACGTTTTATTATAAGGTATTTTCAATGATACACTGCATATTACATTATATTATTAGGTATTTTCAATGATACACTAAAAAATTACGATATATTATAAGGTATTTTCGATGATACACTGCATATTACGATATATTAGAAGGTATTTTGATTGATACAGTTCAAATTACCATATATTATAAGGTATTTTCAATGATATACTGCATATTACGTTATATCATAATGTATCTTCAATGATACACTGCATATTACGTTATATTATAAGATGTTTTCACTGATAAACTACTATATATTATAAGGTATTTTCTGTGATGCACTGCATATTACGTTATACTATATGGTATTTTCAATGATACACTACAAATTACGATATATTATAAGGTATTTTCAATGATACACTGCATATTACGTTATATTATAAGGTATTTTCAATGATACACTGCATATTACGTTATATTATAAGGTATTTTCGATGATACACTGCATATTACGATATATTAGAAGGTATTTTGATTGATACAGTTCAAATTACCATATATCATAAGGTATTTTCAATGATGCACTGCATATTACGTTGTATTATAAGGTATTTTCATTGATAGACTAGAATTACCATATATTCTAAGGTATTTTCAATGATACACTGCATATTACGTTTTATTATAAGGTATTTTCAATGATACACTGCATATTACATTATATTATTAGGTATTTTCAATGATACACTAAAAAATTACGATATATTATAAGGTATTTTCGATGATACACTGCATATTACGATATATTAGAAGGTATTTTGATTGATACAGTTCAAATTACCATATATTATAAGGTATTTTCAATGATATACTGCATATTACGTTATATCATAATGTATCTTCAATGATACACTGCATATTACGTTATATTATAAGATGTTTTCAATGATAAACTACTATATATTATAAGGTATTTTCAATGATGCACTGCATATTACGTTATACTATATGGTATTTTCAATGATACACTACAAATTACGATATATTATAAGGTATTTTCAATGATACACTGCATATTACGTTGTATTATAAGGTATTTTCATTGATAGACTAGAATTACCATATATGCTAAGGTATTTTCAATGATACACTGCATATTACGTTTTATTATAAGCTATTTTCAATGATACACTGCATATTACGTTATATTATAAGGTATATTCAATGATACACTGCATATTACGTTATATTCTAAGGAATTTTCAATGATGCACTGCATATTACGTTATATTATAAGGTATTTTCCATGATGCACTGCATATTACGTTATACTATATGGTATTTTCAATGATACACTACAAATTACGATATATTATAAGGTATTTTCAATGATACACTGCATATTACGTTGTATTATAAGGTTTTTTCATTGATAGACTAGAATTACCATATATTCTAAGGTATTTTCAATGATACACTGCATATTACGTTTTATTATAAGGTATTTTCAATGATTCACTGCATATTACGTTTTATTATAAGCTATTTTCAATGATACACTGCATATTACGTTATATCATAAGGTATTTTCAATGATACACTGCATATTACGTTATATTATAAGGTATTTTCAATGATACACTGCATATTACGTTTTATTATAAGGTATTTTCAATGATACACTGCATATTACATTATATTATTAGGTATTTTCAATGATACACTAAAAAATTACGATATATTATAAGGTATTTTCGATGATACACTGCATATTACGATATATTAGAAGGTATTTTCATTGATACAGTTCAAATTACCATATATTTTAAGGTATTTTCAATGATATACTGCATATTACGTTATACTATATGGTATTTTCAATGATACACTGCATATTACGTTATATCATAAGGTACTTTCAATGATACACTGCATATTACGTTATATTATAAGGTATTTTCAATGATGCACTGCATATTACGTTATACTATATGGTATTTTCAATGATACACTACAAATTACGATATATTATAAGGTATTTTCAATGATACACTGCATATGACGTTATATTATAAGGTTTTTTCAATGATACACTGCATATTACGTTATATTATGAGGTATTTTCGTTGATACATTACAAATTACCATATATTATAAGGTATTTTCAATGATACACTGCATATTACGTTATATTATATGGTATTTTCAATGATACACTGCATTTTACGATATATTAGAAGGTATTTTGATTGATACAGTTCAAATTACCATATATTATAAGGTATTTTCAATGATATACTGCACATTACCATATGTTATAAGGTATTTTCAATGATACACTGCATATTACATTATATCATAAGATATTTTCAATGATACACTGCATATTACGTTATATTATAAGGTATTTTCAATGATACACTGCATATGACGTTATATTATAAGATTTTTTCAATGATACACTGCATATTACGTTATATTATGAGGTATTTTCGTTGATACATTACAAATTACCATATATTATAAGGTATTTTCAATGATACACTGCATATTACGTTATATCATAAGGTACTTTCAATGACACACTGCATATTACGTTATATTATAAGGTATTTTCAATGATGCACTGCATATTACGTTATACTATATGGTATTTTCAATGATACACTACAAATTACGATATATTATAAGGTATTTTCAATGATACACGGCATATTACGTTATATTATATGGTATTTTCAATGATACACTGCATATTACGTTATATTATAACGTATTTTCAATGATAAACTACATATTACGATATATTATATGGTATTTTCAATGATACACTGCATATTACCTTATATTATATGGTATTTTCAATGATACACTGCATATTACGTTATATTATAAAGTATTTTCAATGATAAACTATATATTACGATATATTATATGGTATTTTCAATGATACACTGCATATTACGTTATATTATATGGTATTTTCAATGATACACTGCATATTACGTTATATTATAAAGTATTTTCAATGATAAACTATATATTACGATATATTATATGGTATTTTCAATGATACACTGCATATTACGTTATATTATATGGTATTTTCAATGATACACTGCATATTACGTTATATTATAAAGTATTTGCAATGATAAACTATATATTACGATATATTATACGGTATTTTCAATGATACACTGCATATTACGTTATATTATAAGGTATTTTCAATGATGCACTGCATATTACGTTATACTATATGGTATTTTCAATGATACACTACAAATTACGATATATTATAAGGTATTTTCAATGATACACTGCATATTACATTGTATTATAAGGTTTTTTCATTGATAGACTAGAATTACCATATATTCTAAGGTATTTTCAATGATACACTTCATATTACGTTTTATTATAAGGTATTTTCAATGATACACTGCATATTACGTTATATTATATGGTATTTTCAATGATACACTGCATATTACGTTATATTATAAGATATTTTCAATGATACACTGCATATTACGTTATATTATAAGGTATTTTCAATGATTCACTGCATATTACGTTTTATTATAAGCTATTTTCAATGATACACTGCATATTACGTTATATCATAAGGTATTTTCAATGATACACTGCATATTACGTTATATTATAAGGTATTTTCAATGATACACTGCATATTACGTTTTATTATAAGGTATTTTCAATGATACACTGCATATTACATTATATTATTAGGTATTTTCAATGATACACTAAAAACTTACGATATATTATAAGGTATTTTCGATGATACACTGCATATTACGATATATTAGAAGGTATTTTGATTGATACAGTTCAAATTACCATATATTATAAGGTATTTTCAATGATATACTGCATATTACGTTATACTATATGGTATTTTCAATGATACACTGCATATTACGTTATATTATAAGGTATTTTCAATGATACACTGCATATTACGTTATATTATGAGGTATTTTCGTTGATACATTACAAATTACCATATATTATAAGGTATTTTCAATGATACACTGCATATTACGTTATATTATATGGTATTTTCAATGATACACTGCATTTTACGATATATTAGAAGGTATTTTGATTGATACAGTTCAAATTACCATATATTATAAGGTATTTTCAATGATATACTGCACATTACCATATGTTATAAGGTATTTTCAATGATACACTGCATATTACATTATATCATAAGATATTTTCAATGATACACTGCATATTACGATATATTATAAGGTATTTTCAATGATACACTGCATATGACGTTATATTATAAGATTTTTTCAATGATACACTGCATATTACGTTATATTATGAGGTATTTTCGTTGATACATTACAAATTACCATATATTATAAGGTATTTTCAATGATACACTGCATATTACGTTATATCATAAGGTACTTTCAATGATACACTGCATATTACGTTATATTATAAGGTATTTTCAATGATGCACTGCATATTACGTTATACTATATGGTATTTTCAATGATACACTACAAATTACGATATATTATAAGGTATTTTCAATGATACACTGCATATGACGTTATATTATAAGGTATTTTCAATGATACACAGAATATTACGTTTTATAATAAGGTATTTTCAATGATAAACTACTATATATTATAAGGTATTTTCAATGATACACTACAAATTACGATATATTACAAGGTATTTTCAATGATACACTGCATATTACGTTATATTATAAGGTATTTTCAATGATACACTGCATATTACGTTATATTATAAGGTATTTTCAATGATACACAGAATATTACGTTATATTATAAGGTATTTTCAATGATAAACTACTATATATTATAAGGTATTTTCAATGATACACTTCATATTACGTTATATTATAAGGTATTTTCAATGATACACTGCATATTACGTTATATTATAAGGTATTTTCATTGATACACTACAAATTACCATATATTATAAGGTATTTTCAATGATACACTACAAATTACGATATAGTATAAGGTATTTCCAATGATACACTGCATATTACGTTATATTATAAGGTATTTTGAATGATACACTGCATATTGCGTTATATTATAAGGTATTTTCAATGATACACTGCATATTACGTTATATTATAAGGTATTTTCAATGATACACAGAATGTTACGTTATATTATAAGGTATTTTCAATGATAAACTACTATATATTATAAGGTATTTTCAATGATACACTGCATATTACGTTAAATTATAAGGTATTTTCAATGATACACTGCATATTACGTTATATTATAAGGTATTTTCATTGATACACTACAAATTACCATATATTATAAGGTATTTTCAATGATACACTACAAATTACGATATAGTATAAGGTATTTCCAATGATACACTGCATATTACGTTATATTATAAGGTATTTTGAATGATACACTGCATATTACGTTATATTATAAGGTATTTTCATTGATAGACTAGAATTACCATATATTCTAAGGTATTCTCAATAATACACTGCATATTACGTTATATTATAAGGTATTTTCAATGATTCACTGCATATTACGTTTTATTATAAGCTATTTTCAATGATACACTGCATATTACGTTATATCATAAGGTATTTTCAATGATACACTGCATATTACGTTATATTATAAGGTATTTTCAATGATACACTGCATATTACGTTTTATTATAAGGTATTTTCAATGATACACTGCATATTACATTATATTATTAGGTATTTTCAATGATACACTAAAAACTTACGATATATTATAAGGTATTTTCGATGATACACTGCATATTACGATATATTAGAAGGTATTTTGATTGATACAGTTCAAATTACCATATATTATAAGGTATTTTCAATGATATACTGCATATTACGTTATACTATATGGTATTTTCAATGATACACTGCATATTACGTTATATCATAAGGTACTTTCAATGATACACTGCATATTACGTTATATTATGAGGTATTTTCGTTGATACATTACAAATTACCATATATTATAAGGTATTTTCAATGATACACTGCATATTACGTTATATTATATGGTATTTTCAATGATACACTGCATTTTACGATATATTAGAAGGTATTTTGATTGATACAGTTCAAATTACCATATATTATAAGGTATTTTCAATGATATACTGCACATTACCATATGTTATAAGGTATTTTCAATGATACACTGCATATTACATTATATCATAAGATATTTTCAATGATACACTGCATATTACGATATATTATAAGGTATTTTCAATGATACACTGCATATGACGTTATATTATAAGATTTTTTCAATGATACACTGCATATTACGTTATATTATGAGGTATTTTCGTTGATACATTACAAATTACCATATATTATAAGGTATTTTCAATGATACACTGCATATTACGTTATATCATAAGGTACTTTCAATGATACACTGCATATTACGTTATATTATAAGGTATTTTCAATGATGCACTGCATATTACGTTATACTATATGGTATTTTCAATGATACACTACAAATTACGATATATTATAAGGTATTTTCAATGATACACTGCATATGACGTTATATTATAAGGTATTTTCAATGATACACAGAATATTACGTTTTATAATAAGGTATTTTCAATGATAAACTACTATATATTATAAGGTATTTTCAATGATACACTACAAATTACGATATATTACAAGGTATTTTCAATGATACACTGCATATTACGTTATATTATAAGGTATTTTCAATGATACACTGCATATTACGTTATATTATAAGGTATTTTCAATGATACACAGCATATTACGTTATATTATAAGGTATTTTCAATGATAAACTACTATATATTATAAGGTATTTTCAATGATACACTTCATATTACGTTATATTATAAGGTATTTTCAATGATACACTGCATATTACGTTATATTATAAGGTATTTTCATTGATACATTACAAATTACCATATATTATAAGGTATTTTCAATGATACACTACAAATTACGATATAGTATAAGGTATTTCCAATGATACACTGCATATTACGTTATATTATAAGGTATTTTGAATGATACACTGCATATTGCGTTATATTATAAGGTATTTTCAATGATACACTGCATATTACGTTATATTATAAGGTATTTTCAATGATACACAGAATGTTACGTTATATTATAAGGTATTTTCAATGATAAACTACTATATATTATAAGGTATTTTCAATGATACACTGCATATTACGTTAAATTATAAGGTATTTTCAATGATACACTGCATATTACGTTATATTATAAGGTATTTTCATTGATACACTACAAATTACCATATATTATAAGGTATTTTCAATGATACACTACAAATTACGATATAGTATAAGGTATTTCCAATGATACACTGCATATTACGTTATATTATAAGGTATTTTGAATGATACACTGCATATTACGTTATATTATAAGGTATTTTCATTGATAGACTAGAATTACCATATATTCTAAGGTATTCTCAATAATACACTGCATATTACGTTAAATTATAAGGTATTTTCAATGATACACTGCATATTACGTTTTATTATAAGGTATTTTCGATGATACACTGCATATTACGTTATATTATTAGGTATTTTCAATGATACACTAAAAAATTACGATATATTATAAGGTATTTTCAATGATACACTGCATATTACGTTATATTATAACGTATTTTCAATGATAAACTATATATTACGTTATATTATAAGGTATTTTCAATGATACACTGCATACTACGTTATATTATAATGTATTTTCAATGATACACAGAATATTACGTTATATTATAAGGTATTTTCAATGATACACTGCATATTACGTTATATTATAAGGTATTTTCATTGATACACTACAAATTACCATATATTATAAGGTATTTTCAATGATACACTACAAATTACGATATAGTATAAGGTATTTCCAATGATACACTGCATATTACGTTATATTATAAGGTATTTTGAATGATACACTGCATATTACGTTATATTATAAGGTATTTTCATTGATAGACTAGAATTACCATATATTCTAAGGTATTTTCAATGATACACTGCATATTACGTTATATTATAAGGAATTTTCAATGATACACTGCATATTACGTTATATTATAAGGTATTTTCATTGATAGCCTAGAATTACCATATATTCTAAGGTATTTCCAATGATACATTGCATATTACGTTATATTATAAGGTATTTTCAATGATACACTGCATATTACGTTATATTATAAGGTATTTTCAATGATACACTGCATATTACGTCATATTATAAGGTATTTTCAATGATACACTACAAATTACGATATAGTATAAGGTATTTCCAATGATACACTGCATATTACGTTATATTATAAGGTATTTTGAATGATACACTGCATATTACGTTATATTATAAGGTATTTTCATTGATAGACTAGAATTACCATATATTCTAAGGTATTTTCAATGATACACTGCATATTACGTTATATTATAAGGTATTTTCAATGATACACTGCATATTACGTTATATTATAAGGTATTTTCAATGATACACTGCATATTACGTTTTATTATAAGGTATTTTCGATGATACACTGCATATTACGTTATATTATTAGGTATTTTCAATGATACACTAAAAAATTACGATATATTATAAGGTATTTCCAATGATACACTGCATATTACGTTATATTATATGGTATTTTCAATGATACACTGCATATTACGTCATATTATAAGGTATTTTCAATAATACACTGCATATTACGTTATATTATAAGGTATTTTCATTGATACACTACAAATTACCATATATTATAAGGTATTTTCAATGATACACTACAAATTACGATATAGTATAAGGTATTTCCAATGATACACTGCATATTACGTTATATTATAAGGTATTTTGAATGATACACTGCATATTACGTTATATTATAAGGTATTTTCATTGATAGACTAGAATTACCATATATTCTAAGGTATTTTCAATGATACACTGCATATTACGTTAAATTATAAGGTATTTTCAATGATACACTGCATATTTCGTTATATTATAAGGTATTTTCAATGATACACAGAATGTTACGTTATATTATAAGGTATTTTCAATGATAAACTACTATATATTATAAGGTATTTCCAATGATACTCTGCATATTACGTTATATTATAAGGAATTTTCAATGATACACTGCATATTACGTTATATTATAAGGTATTTTCATTGATAGCCTAGAATTACCATATATTCTCAGGTATTTTCATTGATACACTACAAATTACCATATATTATAAGGTATTTTCAATGATACACTACAAATTACGATATAGTATAAGGTATTTCCAATGATACACTGCATATTACGTTATATTATAAGGTATTTTGAATGATACACTGCATACTACGTTATATTATAAGGTATTTTCATTGATAGACTAGAATTACCATATATTCTAAGGTATTTTCAATGATACACTGCATATTACGTTAAATTATAAGGTATTTTCAATGATACACTGCATATTACGTTTTATTATAAGGTATTTTCGATGATACACTGCATATTACGTTAAATTATAAGGTATTTTCAATGATACACTGCATATTTCGTTATATTATAAGGAATTTTCAATGATACACTGCATATTACGTTATATTATAAGGTATTTTCATTGATAGCCTAGAATTACCATATATTCTAAGGTACTTTCAATGATACACTGCATATTACGTTATATTATAAGGTATTTTCAATGATACACTGCATATTACGTTTTATTATAAGGTATTTTCGATGATACACTGCATATTACGTTATATTATTAGGTATTTTCAATGATACACTAAAAAATTACGATATATTATAAGGTATTTCCAATGATACACTGCATATTACGTTATATTATATGGTATTTTCAATGATACACTGCATATACGTCATATTATAAGGTATTTTCAATAATACACTGCATATTACGTTATATTATAAGGTATTTTCATTGATACACTACAAATTACCATATATTATAAGGTATTTTCAATGATACACTGCATATTACGTTAAATTATAAGGTATTTTCAATGATACACTGCATATTTCGTTATATTATAAGGTATTTTCAATGATACACAGAATGTTACGTTATATTATAAGGTATTTTCAATGATAAACTACTATATATTATAAGGTATTTCCAATGATACTCTGCATATTACGTTATATTATAAGGAATTTTCAATGATACACTGCATATTACGTTATATTATAAGGTATTTTCATTGATAGCCTAGAATTACCATATATTCTCAGGTATTTTCATTGATACACTACAAATTACCATATATTATAAGGTATTTTCAATGATACACTACAAATTACGATATAGTATAAGGTATTTCCAATGATACACTGCATATTACGTTATATTATAAGGTATTTTTCATGATACACTGCATACTACGTTATATTATAAGGTATTTTCATTGATAGACTAGAATTACCATATATTCTAAGGTATTTTAATGGTACACTGCATATTACGTTAAATTATAAGGTATTTTCAATGATACACTGCATATTACGTTTTATTATAAGGTATTTTCGATGATACACTGCATATTACGTTATATTATTAGGTATTTTCAATGATACACTAAAAAATTACGATATATTATAAGGTATTTCCAATGATACACTGCATATTACGTTATATTATAAGGTATTTTGAATGATACACTGCATATTACGTTATATTATAAGGTATTTTCATTGATAGACTAGAATTACCATATATTCTAAGGTATTTTCAATGATACACTGCATATTACGTTAAATTATAAGGTATTTTCAATGATACACTGCATATTACGTTTTATTATAAGGTATTTTCGATGATACACTGCATATTACGTTATATTATTAGGTATTTTCAATGATACACTAAAAAATTACGATATATTATAAGGTATTTCCAATGATACACTGCATATTACGTTATATTATAAGGTATTTTGAATGATACACTGCATATTACGTTATATTATAAGGTATTTTCATTGATAGACTAGAATTACCATATATTCTAAGGTATTTTCAATGATACACTGCATATTACGTTAAATTATAAGGTATTTTCAATGATACACTGCATATTTCGTTATATTATAAGGAATTTTCAATGATACACTGCATATTACGTTATATTATAAGGTATTTTCATTGATAGCCTAGAATTACCATATATTCTAAGGTATTTCCCATGATACATTGCATATTACGTTATATTATAAGGTATTTTCAATGATACACTGTATATTACGTTATATTATAAGGTATTTTCAATGATACACTGCATATTACGTTATATTATAAGGTATTTTCAATGATACACAGAATGTTACGTTATATTATAAGGTATTTTCAATGATAAACTACTATATATTATAAGGTATTTCCAATGATACTCTGCATATTACGTTATATTATAAGGAATTTTCAATGATGCACTGCATATTACGTTATACTATATGGTATTTTCAATGATACACTACAAATTACGATATATTATAAGGTATTTTCAATGATACACTGCATATTACGTTGTATTATAAGGTATTTTCATTGATAGACTAGAATTACCATATATGCTAAGGTATTTTCAATGATACACGGCATATTACGTTATATTATATGGTATTTTCAATGATACACTGCATATTACGTTATATTATAACGTATTTTCAATGATAAACTACATATTACGATATATTATATGGTATTTTCAATGATACACTGCATATTACCTTATATTATATGGTATTTTCAATGATACACTGCATATTACGTTATATTATAAAGTATTTTCAATGATAAACTATATATTACGATATATTATATGGTATTTTCAATGATACACTGCATATTACGTTATATTATATGGTATTTTCAATGATACACTGCATATTACGTTATATTATAAAGTATTTTCAATGATAAACTATATATTACGATATATTATATGGTATTTTCAATGATACACTGCATATTACTTTATATTATATGGTATTTTCAATGATACACTGCATATTACGTTATATTATAAAGTATTTTCAATGATAAACTATATATTACGATATATTATACGGTATTTTCAATGATACACTGCATATTACGTTATATTATAAGGTATTTTCAATGATGCACTGCATATTACGTTATACTATATGGTATTTTCAATGATACACTACAAATTACGATATATTATAAGGTATTTTCAATGATACACTGCATATTACAACGTATTATGCAGGTTTTTTCATTGATAGACTAGAATTACCATATATTCTAGGTATTTTCAATGATACACTTCATATTACGTTTTATTATAAGGTATTTTCAATGATACACTGCATATTACGTTATATTATATGGTATTTTCAATGATACACTGCATATTACGTTATATTATAAGATATTTTCAATGATACACTGCATATTACGTTATATTATAAGGTATTTTCAATGATTCACTGCATATTACGTTTATTATAAGCTATTTTCAATGATACACTGCATATTACGTTATATCATAAGGTATTTTCAATGATACACTGCATATTACGTTATATTATAAGGTATTTTCAATGATACACTGCATATTACGTTTTATTATAAGGTATTTTCAATGATACACTGCATATTACATTATATTATTAGGTATTTTCAATGATACACTAAAAACTTACGATATATTATAAGGTATTTTCGATGATACACTGCATATTACGATATATTAGAAGGTATTTTGATTGATACAGTTCAAATTACCATATATTATAAGGTATTTTCAATGATATACTGCATATTACGTTATATTATATGGTATTTTCAATGATACACTGCATATTACGTTATATCATAAGGTACTTTCAATGATACACTGCATATTACGTTATATTATGAGGTATTTTCGTTGATACATTACAAATTACCATATATTATAAGGTATTTTCAATGATACACTGCATATTACGTTATATTATATGGTATTTTCAATGATACACTGCATTTTACGATATATTAGAAGGTATTTTGATTGATACAGTTCAAATTACCATATATTATAAGGTATTTTCAATGATATACTGCACATTACCATATGTTATAAGGTATTTTCAATGATACACTGCATATTACATTATATCATAAGATATTTTCAATGATACACTGCATATTACGATATATTATAAGGTATTTTCAATGATACACTGCATATGACGTTATATTATAAGATTTTTTCAATGATACACTGCATATTACGTTATATTATGAGGTATTTTCGTTGATACATTACAAATTACCATATATTATAAGGTATTTTCAATGATACACTGCATATTACGTTATATCATAAGGTACTTTCAATGATACACTGCATATTACGTTATATTATAAGGTATTTTCAATGATGCACTGCATATTACGTTATACTATATGGTATTTTCAATGATACACTACAAATTACGATATATTATAAGGTATTTTCAATGATACACTGCATATGACGTTATATTATAAGGTATTTTCAATGATACACAGAATATTACGTTTTATAATAAGGTATTTTCAATGATAAACTACTATATATTATAAGGTATTTTCAATGATACACTACAAATTACGATATATTACAAGGTATTTTCAATGATACACTGCATATTACGTTATATTATAAGGTATTTTCAATGATACACTGCATATTACGTTATATTATAAGGTTTTTTCAATGATACACAGAATATTACGTTATATTATAAGGTATTTTCAATGATAAACTACTATATATTATAAGGTATTTTCAATGATACACTTCATATTACGTTATATTATAAGGTATTTTCAATGATACACTGCTTATTACGTTATATTATAAGGTATTTTCATTGATACACTACAAATTACCATATATTATAAGGTATTTTCAATGATACACTACAAATTACGATATAGTATAAAGGTATTTCCAATGATACACTGCATATTACGTTATATTATAAGGTATTTTGAATGATACACTGCATATTGCGTTATATTATAAGGTATTTTCAATGATACACTGCATATTACGTTATATTATAAGGTATTTTCAATGATACACAGAATGTTACGTTATATTATAAGGTATTTTCAATGATAAACTACTATATATTATAAGGTATTTTCAATGATACACTGCATATTACGTTAAATTATAAGGTATTTTCAATGATACACTGCATATTACGTTATATTATAAGGTATTTTCATTGATACACTACAAATTACCATATATTATAAGGTATTTTCAATGATACACTACAAATTACGATATAGTATAAGGTATTTCCAATGATACACTGCATATTACGTTATATTATAAGGTATTTTGAATGATACACTGCATATTACGTTATATTATAAGGTATTTTCAATGATAGACTAGAATTACCATATATTCTAAGGTATTCTCAATAATACACTGCATATTACGTTAAATTATAAGGTATTTTCAATGATACACTGCATATTACGTTTTATTATAAGGTATTTTCGATGATACACTGCATATTACGTTATATTATTAGGTATTTTCAATGATACACTAAAAAATTACGATATATTATAGGTATTTTCAATGATACACTGCATATTACGTTATATTATCAGGTATTTTCAATGATAAACTATATATTACGTTATATTATAAGGTATTTTCAATGATACACTGCATACTACGTTATATTATAATGTATTTTCAATGATACACAGAATATTACGTTATATTATAAGGTATTTTCAATGATACACTGCATATTACGTTATATTATAAGGTATTTTCATTGATACACTACAAATTACCATATATTATAAGGTATTTTCAATGATACACTACAAATTACGATATAGTATAAGGTATTTCCAATGATACACTGCATATTACGTTATATTATAAGGTATTTTGAATGATACACTGCATATTACGTTATATTATAAGGTATTTTCATTGATAGACTAGAATTACCATATATTCTAAGGTATTTTCAATGATACACTGCATATTACGTTATATTATAAGGAATTTTCAATGATACACTGCATATTACGTTATATTATAAGGTATTTTCATTGATAGCCTAGAATTACCATATATTCTAAGGTATTTCCAATGATACACTGCATATTACGTTATATTATAAGGTATTTTCAATGATACACTGCATATTACGTTATATTATAAGGTATTTTCAATGATACACTGCATATTACGTCATATTATAAGGTATTTTCAATGATACACTACAAATTACGATATAGTATAAGGTATTTCCAATGATACACTGCATATTACGTTATATTATAAGGTATTTTGAATGATACACTGCATATTACGTTATATTATAAGGTATTTTCATTGATAGACTAGAATTACCATATATTCTAAGGTATTTTCAATGATACACTGCATATTACGTTATATTATAAGGTATTTTCAATGATACACTGCATATTACGTTATATTATAAGGTATTTTCAATGATACACTGCATATTACGTTTTATTATAAGGTATTTTCGATGATACACTGCATATTACGTTATATTATTAGGTATTTTCAATGATACACTAAAAAATTACGATATATTATAAGGTATTTCCAATGATACACTGCATATTACGTTATATTATATGGTATTTTCAATGATACACTGCATATTACGTCATATTATAAGGTATTTTCAATAATACACTGCATATTACGTTATATTATAAGGTATTTTCATTGATACACTACAAATTACCATATATTATAAGGTATTTTCAATGATACACTACAAATTACGATATAGTATAAGGTATTTCCAATGATACACTGCATATTACGTTATATTATAAGGTATTTTGAATGATACACTGCATATTACGTTATATTATAAGGTATTTTCATTGATAGACTAGAATTACCATATATTCTAAGGTATTTTCAATGATACACTGCATATTACGTTAAATTATAAGGTATTTTCAATGATACACTGCATATTTCGTTATATTATAAGGTATTTTCAATGATACACAGAATGTTACGTTATATTATAAGGTATTTTCAATGATAAACTACTATATATTATAAGGTATTTCCAATGATACTCTGCATATTACGTTATATTATAAGGAATTTTCAATGATACACTGCATATTACGTTATATTATAAGGTATTTTCATTGATAGCCTAGAATTACCATATATTCTCAGGTATTTTCATTGATACACTACAAATTACCATATATTATAAGGTATTTTCAATGATACACTACAAATTACGATATAGTATAAGGTATTTCCAATGATACACTGCATATTACGTTATATTATAAGGTATTTTGAATGATACACTGCATACTACGTTATATTATAAGGTATTTTCATTGATAGACTAGAATTACCATATATTCTAAGGTATTTTCAATGATACACTGCATATTACGTTAAATTATAAGGTATTTTCAATGATACACTGCATATTACGTTTTATTATAAGGTATTTTCGATGATACACTGCATATTACGTTAAATTATAAG